>JAXQQM020074176.1:0-122628 GCA_034641835.2 Pinus albicaulis
ATGACCATATCGACGAAAGACCTCATTGATCGAACCACGTCACGTTGACCGGTTCGGTTGACGGACTTGCGGTTGTTCCTCCACCAAGAACTCATGGCCACATCATCTCTGGATCATCTGCCACCGTTGCTTTGGAAGAAGATGCTTCCTTGTCCTTCTTCTTTTCTGGACAATGGCTGGCAAAATGTCCCATTTCGCCACACTGGAAGCACTTGATCTTAGAAAGATCCTTCTTCTTCTTCGGCTGCTTCTTCAATGCCAAGGCTGCATCTTCCTCCTCTTCCTTCTTAACCTTGCTCAACGCAGGGTTGTGCTTCTTCTTGATGAACCTTCGTAGTTCTTCTTGCCGCAGAATCGACCACAAGCTGTCCCAATCTGGGAGGTCTGCTCTGCCCAAGATACTTTGGACAAAGGTTTCCCACTCATCCGTGACTGCATTGAGGGCAGTCCTGAATATCACTGCATCATCTACGGTTGCACCCATGGCAGTCAGCTGATCCCTGATTGACTGCAATCTGAAGAGGAAATGCTTCATGTCTTCTCCCTTGGTCATCATGAATGACTTCATTTGGGCCTCCAACAGCATCTTTCTTTAGACTGATTTTCCCCCATATAGGGAAGGCAAGGCCTTCCACATCTCATTCGTTGTCCTCTTCTCATTTATGTGTGGCACAATATGATCCTTGATACTGTCCATTATCAGCCGCTTGGCATGCCCAACAGCTTCTCTATGCTTCCTTAGGAGATCTGCATCTGTCGGTGTGGCCAGGGTCTATTCTACATGATCTCTTAGACCATATGCCTCTAGGACAATCAGGATCCTAGCTTTCCATACCGAAAAGTTTGAGAGGCCCTCTAGCCTATCCTGATCACGCAGTCCATGAGGAGCCATCTGCTCAGAATGTGTCAAAGCTCCTCTTCTCTATGCTAGAGATGTTGGATCTAGGGTCCTTTTCGAACTGGGAACCCTCTGTTCCCTCTGACACTTGATTTCCCTACTTGGAAATCTACCAAATCAACTATGATTCAGCTTCTTCTTTGATCCTTTGACCAAACTACAAGTTTCCTTTGGCAAGAAACTCTCTGAAAAGCTGAACTCTTCCCAAACTTTGTCGCTTGTGCTAAGGCTTAAAATTTGAAAACTTCATAAGTTTAACCCCACCAACTCTTCTAAATTTCTACAACTTTTCTGCAGATTTTTCTGGATCTGACAGATTCAGATCTAAATCACACTGGTTGGCTTCAGATCCAACCAGCGTTGTTTCTGAGCTGCCTTTGCGCAGTAATTGCGTGGGCTTGCTAGGACACAGCACTGGACAGCGTCACCCTTCCCTCTGCGTGAATCTCCTCCTGAAAACTGCGTTGTCCCTTCAGATCTGCTTTTATGCTACCTTTCCAGCTGCTTTCTGCAGCTAGATCCTTCAAATTCTTCAGCTGGTGGCCCTTCTAGATCTGCAATTGCTCTGATACCATGTAGAAATTTATGAATCTTAATTCTTATGCAGAAATTATTTCTGTTAATCCGGTTAAGCTTCTCCTACTTATACAAGTTATCAACTGAATAAATTCAAGTTAACATCAAAGCAAAACACATAACAAATCTCTACCAATTCAGATCTAGAATAAGCACATGCACACATAGACAAAGTGACATAGTTATTTCTGGACAAACTATCCCCGGGAAAACCCAATGTGGGAAAACCGATCTCTGGCTGCCGGAGGGCTCTATTATTAAGAATATTTCTGAATACACAACTCTGGGTTCTAGATTTGGAAAACCCTAGAGAGAAAACTCTAGATTTGCAACACCTGGCTGATCTAAGACCAACAATACTGACTGATCCACACTTTCGAACGGGATTTACAGAACTCAGCCAGATCTAGGCCTAGAAACCCCAGATCTGCCCCCGAAAGACACTACGTCAGCCTCTGAAGGCCTCCAAATGCTCAGCGCTATCACTGGAAGGGACTGCATTACCCCAGACTGGGTGACGCAGTCACTACACTGCCCCTAAGGGTCTTTGCGTAACCCCTAGAGGGTTTCTTGAAAATCACGCTGTCCTTGCTGCTGCTGTTGCTGCCTTCCTCTACGCTGTCTTTCTTGATCTCTTCTTTGCTTCTTGTGTATTCTAGACCCCGGGATTAGATCATCCCCTTGGTCTAAATTCCCCTCTCTGCAACTGAAACACTTGAGAATTCTTAGCAACCCCGCCCTAGAATCTTAGCTTAGCTTCAGTGCTCTGCCTCTGTGTGTCTTACAAATGACCCCAAGCCTTTCCTTTATACTTTTCTCGTTGAAAAATCAACGACCAAGATTAAATCTTTAATCAATGGCTAAGATTAAAAGAAAGCTTGATCTGTGTGACTTAAGACAATTTCATCACATGTTTAATTAAATTCACTTTAATTATTTTATTTTCCTAAGTTTTAACTTAGAAAATACATTAAAATAATTAATTAATTTAATATCTCCTAAACCAGATGAAATTTCCCAAATCCATTTCTGGGTCTTGTAGATCAGGTGAACTCTAGTCCTTCCTCAAAATTTGGGACCTAGAGCACAACCGATGCTACCCCAAATACACAAATCTCAACATCTTCTGGATGTAATATGGTTTCTCAACTTATCAAATAACTAAGCTTAATGATTGTCATGGTATTGGCCTCTTCCTAAGGCGAATAGGCACAATAGGTAGGGGTAAAAGGTATTATGTCATCCATTTTTTCTGAGATTTTCTCTCGATCAAGTAATGTTAGCATTACTTCAAAAATGTTCTCAAACATTTTATGCTAACCCACCAAAATATATTGTACGCTTAACTATATTGTACACCTGCCTGCCTACTTCCACCATTTCTTACGCCTGCCTACCGTCACCACTTTTGCCTACATGAAATGGTGTCAACACTTCTCTCTACCTGTTACATAGTAGTTTTCTCCTGGGTCAAAAACAAGAAGTTGGAACCTAGCTCGTTATTGAACTCATGTGTTAACGGTCCAGGAACGCAAGTCTCTATGCCTTCTGCACGACCTTCGTTAGGTATTAACCTTCTGCACCACCTTCCTTCTAGCCAACAATTACAGGCAGCTGGCAATCGGTGCCTACAGTGTGTATTGTCTATAGATATGGATTGTGTCTGCTTTTTCGAGTGAGAGGTAGTCATAGCAGTGGGATTTTCATGGATTACAATCCTCATCGAATTTATTTCGAGTTACTATGGAATGCACATGACTATCTTTACCATAATGGGCGGACTGTAGTCTTTTTATTTAAGAAGGTCAGAGATACCTCGACTCCTTCTCATGGATATGTCCATTTCATTCCTTCATATTCATCTTTTGATATTCTTTTCCATGCCTAGAATTAATATGAAATTGATAATAAGTAGGTCACAGGTGGTATTACTGTTAAGTTTATGGGAAAAAATAGCTAGTGCGCTCGAATATCGAAATCATTTAGGCTAAAGACATTCCACCTGTCTCCAGCTACAAATACCACCTGCCTACAGATTTCATGCAACCCCTGCCTAAATATTTCATGCAACCTGGCTTACCACTTAAGCTACAACGTACTAGCCTAGAGGCTCCCTCGAAGATATACCAGAAGGTCTAATAATCAGGTTGGATGGCTATGTACAAGGAAACAATACTACACAGAGGAATATAAAGACCTCTAATGCCTTAACCTTAAAGTTAGCCACCTGAAGAAATGGTCGGAAGATAGATGCCTGAGATCTGCCCTGAGCCCAAGGCCAAGGAAAACGAAATATAACTACAAATTATTATCTGTAGGAACTACTTGTCAGCCTATCTATAAGCTTGAACAACGTACCACCCAGGTTAAATGCCTCATAATTAACAAGTGAGCCCTTACCTACACGGAGAGCAGGTAAGTATAAATAGAATAAACTAAATACCTAGAGACAGTATTCTAGTTAGGTATTCATTCAATGATTTCACCTAGTATAGGTTATCAGTCCCTTTTAATCAATGCTGCTTTATCAAACTGGGTAGTATGACATGGGAATCGAGCACACAACTGAGCACCTCTAGCATAGCCATTAGAATCCACCAATAGCAAGTGGCGCAACTTCACAACCCACCACCTCAGTATGTACCAAAGCCTAGTATTTCATCTTGAACCTCTTTATCATTGCCCCTCTTGTTTTAGGGTCGATTAGCTAGATTATCTCGTTGCCCCTCTTGTTTTAGGGTCTATTAGCTCGATTATGGATTTCAGGTCTTGATCCTTCTGGTCTGTTGTTTTCATAATGGAGTATTATCAAGCA
The DNA here is from genome assembly GCA_034641835.2 of Pinus albicaulis. Lineage (NCBI taxonomy): Eukaryota > Viridiplantae > Streptophyta > Pinopsida > Pinales > Pinaceae > Pinus > Pinus albicaulis. The sequence goes on from JAXQQM020074176.1 coordinate 4,290, forward strand.
CCTCCCACTGTCCCAGATGGTATTCATGAGTTGAATTATTCATCTATTTGCCTTATGCCTCTTGTATTTCCATAGTAGCAGATGGCAGACATATTGGCGTGAATCTATTTTCCTTTTGCCTCCTGTATTTTCATATTAGCATATGGCAGACATAGATACAATGTTAAGTGGTGTGGTTTAGCGCTATGCTATGGTATGGAGAAGGAGGAGGCACGTTGCTCTATTATGGTCCATGGAGAAGGAGGAGGCACATTTCCCTCATGGGAGAGCCCACATGGTGATTGAGGGTTTTTAAAATTTTTTAAACACTTTAATGACTTTGAGCTAGTTCTTATTTTGATTCTGCAGAGTGCTATCATGGCGAATCTAGTTTAACTTAGTGGTGGTTAGCGTTGGCCTGTGACCTCACATAACATGGAGAAGTGGTCCCTATAAGGAAAACAAAGGGTAGAGGCAAAGAAGTAATTACTATTAGCGAAGACAAAGGAAACAAAGAAACAGTTAAGACAGAAAAACAACAAGGGAAAAGTCCTAAATGAGATTGGGTCAATTCGTGCACACGTTCAGGTCGAGCTATGAACACTAAAGCAGCTCAAGTCGTGAACGCGGGGCAAGTATTCCATGAACAAATAAGAAATGACCGGGGACACTCAAAGAGACAAGGTCGGCAAACCACAATAGGGGAGTGGAGAGGACCGTTGGATCTAAGCAACGATCAATGATGCAGATTCAAATTGCAATCGTAGATCACAAGTTTTTCAAGATGGGAGCAAGGGTAAATGTTAAAATGAGCGAAATGCGATTTCCGATGAGGTGGGACCCGTTCACCCGTGGCGCGCATATAAGCCTTGCATGTTGCCCGCACTTCGCAGCCCCCAAGTTTTTAACCTTAACTCTTAAGACTTACACCAAACCTTGTTTTTCACCGATGCGATGAAGCGGGACCCATCCAACCTTTATACATCACCCAAATCCGCATGCAAACCCTTGTATTCCACATTTTCCTTACCTTTTGCCTCTTCGCACTTTGTAGCATTTAGCGCGTCGCATATCGCATTTCGCACATTTTATAACTTACCACTTAAGTGTCTGCAAAGTATTTTGTGTAAGTTGCGATGCGGTTGGCCCCACCATAGTAGCTTCACCCCCCACTTATGGTCGATTGCAATACATGTTTTATAATATGAAACCTCATACACTTACCGCATAACCATTCACCGCATTATAACTCCTCCCATGTAGTGGGCTCCACCCTCCACGTCACCTCCTTTTTCCCCATGCTTCACACTTCGCAAATTTAAGAGATTACCTCCGTGCTTATAAACTAAAACTTAAAGTTTGTGATCTGCAGGCTATGGTTGGGTCCCACTTCCCCTCCACGTCACTTCCGTCCTTCTTGCACTTCGCACTTCACACCGTTTAGATTTTATCTCTACTGCTTCATGTTAAAGTTTGCGATTATGATACGGGCGAGTCCCACCTTCCCTCCGTGTCACTTACCTCCCCCCCGCACTTCACACTTCACATTTTTTGGTGTTTACCTCCTCTACGCTTATATAAAAAACTTAAAGCTTGCAAATTTCGATGTGGTTTGGTCCCACCATGCCTTCCGCCATTTCCATCTAGTCTTCTCACATCCCATCATCGCTAAGCCCTCCGCATCTCTCCGTCACCTCCGCTTCACCCTAATGCATCTGACAGTCCTTAACACATTTCAGACCCCCTCGGCCTTCGAAATTTAACCATGGGGGGGGGGGGGTTCCAAAATAGGCGGTATCCATTACCACTCACTCCTCCATGTGTCTTCCTCTCACCATTTCGCACCCCACTTCTTCGATACCGCTTACCACTTAAGACCCCCTCCGAAATCTGGTTTCCGGTTTTCAAATATAGCAAGCATTTTTGGTAGAGCCCGCGGTTACAGTTTAATTAGTCCCTCCAAGAGCTCCCCACTAAATAATTTAGCATGCATAGCACAACCGACCGTTCTGCAACGGGAAGTTTAAATCATGAGAGTTAGGGAGTGGAGGATGCCAAACAAAAGATGGAATTACATGATGAAGTCAGGATCACTCATCGGTTCTTAGCCACTTCTCACAACTCCTTTGAAGATTCTGGAATTTGGCCTCCCTGGCTAGTTGTTTTGTTTCTTTTCATTGTTAAGATAATGATGTTTTGCTGGAAAAATCATGATTTTACCTAATTCTGTTATGATTTTTTTGTTGCAGGAGTGATTGATTGATGCACGCTCCAATAGTTTGTTAGGATATTTTGGTTTCACCTGGGTGGGTCGATCATGACAAAATATTCAATTGTAAAGCCTCAAGGAGAACTCTATATGTAGTGAGTTCTAAGATGAAAGAAGATTTCGGGAATTTTGGAAGAATTTTGCTATAGTTTTGTATGATTGTGCTCCCTATGCTCTGAGATACATATTCGGGAGAGTTGTTTAAGCTTAATATAATATAGCACTGTTATTTGGATTCTAGATGGAGCAATGAGTAGTATGTATATGTTTTCCTTTTTTATCAGTAATCTCTTTTATGTATAATCATATGTCATACTTTTTTGCTTTGAAGGTCTGTGTAATGTAGCTACTAGTAGTCTACAATTTTTTTCATGAATTCGTGTTTGCATAACACTCAGGTGTTAATGCTCATGTATTAAGCTTGCCACGCTCCCTTAATTTGTGCTCTACGAACCTCTGTTGTTGCCCACATCTGATTCATATCCGCTTCCTCTGAGGTCACAGGGGGACAGATCCTTAAATCTCTTAAGCCTGTCTCTTGTGGGTTCATTCTTCATTCTTCCTCACCACCTCTGGACATTTTAAAGTTTCTACTCATTGTTTTATACTTTGCCCAACTAAAAGCCTTAAGCCTCACAGCCTCTTGAGCCCTCTCACTGTTTGGGGAATTCATATGAATCAGGATCAAATGGTCTTATCTATTTTGGAACCACCAAAACCATTATTCTCTTGACCCATATTTTGTTAGAGGCATTTTTACAATTTCCCACCTTTAACCATTGATTTTTAAGATGTCCTAGGCATTGGTCTTTTGAAACTCAAGGTTGTCTTTAGGAGCTACAATAGTTAGAAAATACATTTGTGAATTGAACCGCTGCAAATAAGCTTCGTATCTTCATTTAATGAGCTATGCTAAATAACTCAGTTTTAGTTATAGTTTTGTTGAGTCAATGGTTATTTAATGGCTTGATAAAGAATACTTTGTTCTTGATATGGATTTCCATGCCAGAAAATAGAAATTGTAAAAATCAATAATAAAATTAATGCTCCTGTGAACCTATTCCTCAGTTCCTGAGAGTACTAAATTTATTGTGATTTCTTTAGCTAGTTTGTAAATTACTCTATGCAGAGGGCAAGTAGAGATTTGTAGATCCTCCTCTGAGTGAGCTCGATGCTGAAATGAATGTGATAATTGAGCAAGAAAAATAAAATAAAATTCAGAGGCTTGGAACTTATTAGTTCTGAGAATTTCACATCCCGGGCGGTGATGGAAGCTCTTGGATCATGTCTAACGAACAAGCATTCAAAAGAATTCCCTAGTAAGAGGTAAGTGCTTGAAACTTAGTTTCTCTTAGCTTTTGCACCTGTACCTTTTAGTTGGAATATTTGACATGTGTGTAATGGTTTCTAGGTTCAGCGTTGTAGTGTTGAGACCAGTAGTTGTTGCATGAGTATCTATTATCACAATAAAGGATGCAGTTTTTGTACACTTTTCTATATTTATTGACTACTGTTTTGGGTTGGGATTTATGCCATGCAAATACTATGCTGGCAATGTAATCATTGACCAAAGTGAGAGGCTTTGCCAGCAGAGGGCCCTGGAAGCATTCCATCTTGACAGCACTACATGGGGTGTAGACAATAGTACATGGGGTTTTATGTTCAAACATTATTTGGATCCCCAGCTAATTTTTTTGTTTATACAACTCTCCTCCAACCACATGATCGCATGATAACATGTGAAAAATTTCTTTGCAACATTTAGGGTTTGGACTTGCCACATGGAGGCCATTTGTCTCATGGATTCATGGCTGCAAAAAGAGTATCTGCTACATCAATTTACTTTGAATCAATGCATACCATCTAGATGAGTCCACATGAGAGCTCACATTGCTAGTTTAATAATAATTAGGAGAGAAACAATTCCATGAACCATTATTTTGGGGAAGTGTTCCCAACTGCAAATCTCCATCAATGTGATGAAAATCACAATGTAGAATATCATACAATATGAGGTGTAACAGGTTGAATTAAGTACTAGAAGCCACTTTGAGTTACTAAGAGAATGTAAGCTCCAAAGCTCTCTCTATATAGAGAAATTTACATCAAGACAAAAATTCAGTTACAGTTATCAGGATGTTATAAGAAATGTTTCGCATTTATCCCTGATGATGTCAAAGCCATGTCTACCACCTTTTATTCCATCTAACACTGAGTGCAAGATCCTACTACATGTGGATGAATCTGTGAGTCCATTGTGCTGAGGAATTTCATTCAACGTTTGGCAATAGAATAAGAATTTGTGACTAGATGAATGTCAAATTTTAGTTATTGTTTGGTGTAATATCTCGATTTTATGACTGAGCTCCAACGCCTCTAAGTTCGAAAGGCAATTTTCTTCTGTGATCTGAGCTTAATGTTGTGAAACAACATTGAAATTGTCCAATATCTGCCCGTACTCTGCTCTTAGATGAACCATTTGAGCCCTTAGCTAGTACAAGTGATCTTGTTTCCGAAGTCGAGACCTACTGCAGATTCTCTGTTAGACAACATCCTTCTCTTCTTCCTCGCACTTATCAGTTGCTAGTCATTTTCTTCATCAGAGGCTGAAATTTCTCTGAGAATTTGAGATGGCCTCCCTATTGCCCCCAAGAGATTGCAATGATTCCTGAGTTGGGCATCTCTTGTCCATAGACAAGTGCATTGATCTATTTGCAGACACGGCAATCTTTTCCCCAAGAGTGTCTAGATTGGTAGAAGATTCATATTGTTGTATTGGGTACTACCCATATCATATATATCTATTTTTAAAGGTGCTTTCAATGACAAGGACTCTTAACCAATTGAGCTAACCTTCTGGACTAGATGACACAATATACTTAATTGGCCAAGTAGGATATTAAGAGCTGAAATAATTATAGAGACAAAGTTTGAGATTTTTGAATTCAAAGCCAAAAGATACAATCCTATAATAGTTAGAAACTATGGTGAAAATTGAGAAAAGATTTATACCAGAAATCCAAAAGCATATATAGCATTGGAACATAAGACTATGTGAAAGAATTTCTAAAGGATGGAAAGCATATGCAAGATATTTAACTGTAAACTATTCCATGGCTGCCCAATTCATATATAAATGCTATTCCACTTAGAGAACAGTTGAATGTATCAATAACATCCAAAACATAGAGCTCTATTAAAATGGTAATTTTCAAGTAACTTCCCTATATTGGCCTATCAAACAAAATTATATTAGACTATCAAACCGAATTATTCAGCCCTGTTGAGGACCCTTGGATGCAACTAGTAATTGGTGCAGACCTCTAGGAAATGCTCAATCATGGAGCTTTGTTTAAGCTTATATTTTTTCCAACCCAAAATAAGAAAGCAAGGTATAATTCAAAGTAGGCCAAATGGTTACAGGTAGGAAAGAAAAAATGGCATGGACAATAATATAGTCATAGAACAACAAGTAGCAAGAAAAAGCTCGAAGCTAATAGGAAATCACTAAGTTCTTTGTTTGAACATTAAGGCAAAATATGTTGAAACATGTATTGTGTTGCAGTTAGTGTTTGTGATGTTCAATATTTGCTTCAGGAACTAGGAGTGGCGGACGTTTCCATGAGGGTGAATAGGCATAGGTCACTATTGTGCGATAGTTATCATTACTTCTTTCAATCTTTGTTGGTGGCTTGATATCCCATCTTTGAAATGACCTACTCTACTTTGTTTTCTTTTTTATTCATTTTAGTTTTTATAGGGGTTTGCTATTTCCTAGTTTCATTGTTGTAAGGAGACAGAATCGGTAGCAAGAGTAAGTCACTTAACATTGTACATCACCTATTCCATCTTCACCTGCTTCCTTGAGTGCAACACCTATGACTCCCCTAGTGTCATCAACAAGCAGAACCGTCGTGCCATTTGTTGCCCATGTAACTTCCTCAACTTCACTCTAGGGAATGCCACATGTTTTCAAATTTCCTTTCGTGTCTCATCCTAGTGTCTCATAGTCCATTGCATCTTCACCCTTTCTGCTTGCGGCATGGGACTATAGTAATCAATTTGTTGGTCTTGGCATTAGTCAGCATCAAAATTAACCTATAACGTTTCTTCTCGATGTAATATGGTTGCACAAATTATCAAATAAATTAAGCTTAATGATTTTCATGGTATTGGCCTCTTCCCGAGGCGAATAGGCACAATAGGTAGGGGTAAAAGGTATTATTTCATCCATTTTTTTTGAGATTTTCTCACGATCAAGTAATGTTAGCATTACTTCTAAAATGTTCTCAAAAATTTTATGCTAACCCACCAAACAATATTGTATGCCCAACTATATTGTATTGCATCTGCTGTGCCTTGGGTTTTGCTACATGTAGCAGTGTTCGTGTCGACACTTAGCTCTACCTGTTACATAGTAGCTTACTCCTGGGTCAAAAAAAAGAAGTTGGAACCTACCTCGTTATTGTACTCATGTGTTAATGGTCCAGGAACACAAGTATCTATGCCTTCTGCACCACCTTCATTACCACCTTTTTTAGGTATTAACCTTTTGCAACACCTTTCTTCCAGCCGACAGCTGGTCCCTACATAGTGCATTATCTATAGATATGGATTGTGTCTACTTTTTCCGAGTGAGCGGTAGTCATAATAGTGGGATGTTCATGGATTAAAATCCTCATCGAATTTATTTCGAGTTACTATGGGATGTGCATGATGGCTTTACCACAATGGGCAGACTGCAACATTTTTACTTAAGAAGGTCAAAGATACTTCATCTCCTTCTCATGGATCCGGCCATTTCAATCCTTCATATTCGTCTTCTGATATTCTTGTCCATGCTTGGAAGAAATATGAAATTGATAATAAGTAGGTCATAGGTCGTATTATTGTTGCATTTATGGGCAAAAATAGTTGGTGCGCTCGAATATTGAAATCATTTAGGCTAGCGACATTCAACCTACCTCTAGCTACAGATACCACCTACCTACAAATTCCATGCAACCCCTGCCTATAGTTTTCATGCAACCCATCTTACCACTTAAGCTACAACGTACTGACCTAGAGGCTGCCTCAAAGAGACAAGGTCTAATGACCAGGTAGGCAGGCTCCATACAAGGAAACAACACTGCACAGAGGAATATAAATACCTCTAATGCCTTTACGTTAAAGTTAGCAACCTAAAGAAATAGCTGGAAGATAGATGCCTGAGATCTGTCCTGAGCCCAAGTCCAAGGAAAATGAAAGATAACTACAGATTATTATGTGTAGGAACTTCCTGCGGGCCTATCTATAAGCTTTAACACCATACCACCCAGGTTAAATGCCTCATAATTAACAGGTGAGCCCTTACCTACACAGAGAGCTGGTAAGTATAAACAAAATAAAATAAAGACCCAGAGACAATATTGTAGTTGGGTAGTCATTCAATGGTTGTTATCAGTCCCTTTCAATCAACGTTGCTTTATCAAACCGGCTAGGATGACATGGGAATCGAGCACACAACTGAGCACCTCTAACATAGCCATTAGAATCCACCCAAAGCAAGTGGTGCAACTTCACAACCCACTGCCTCTTCTTGTACCAAAGCCTTATATTCCATCATGAACCTATTTCTCATTGCCCCTCTTGTTTTAGGGTTGATTAGCTCGATTATGGATTTCAGATCCTCATCCTTTTGGCATGTTGTTTTCATAATGGAGTATTATCAAGCACCCCTCACTGTCTCAGATGGTATTAATGAGTTGAAGTCTTCATCTATTTTCCTTCTGCCTCATGTATTTCCATAGTAACAAATGGAAGACATATTAAGATGAATCTATTTTCCTTTTGCCTCCTGTATCTCCATTGTTGCAGATGGCGTACATAGATACAATGTTAAGTGGCGTGGTTCAGCACCATGCTATGTTATGGAGAAGGAGGCACATTGCTATGTTATGGCCCATGGAGAATGAGGGGGCATGTTGCATTCATGGGAGGGCCCACATGGTGATCAAGGGTTTTTAAAATTTTTTTAAGCACTTTAATGACTTTCAACTAGTTCTTATTTTGATTCTGCAGAGTGCTATCATGGCGAATCTAGTTTAACTTAGTGGTGGTTAGAAAATTAATTTGTGAATTGAAGTGCTGCAAATAAGCTTTTTATCTTCATTTAATGAGCTATGCCAAATAACTCAGTTTTAGTTATAGTTTTGTTGATTCAATGGCTAGTGAATGGCTTGATAAAGAAGACTCTGTTCTTGATCTGGATTCCCATGCCAGCAAAAAAAAATTGTAAACATCAATAATACAATTAATGCTCCTGTGAACCCGTGCCTCAGTTACTGAGGGTACTAAATTTATTGTGATTTATTTAGCTAGTTTGTAAATTACTTTGTGCAGAGGGAAAGCAGAGCTTTGTAGATACTCCTCTGAGTGAGATCGATCTTGAAATTAATGTGATAATTGAGCAAGAAAAACAGTGGTAATTCAAAGGCTTGGAACTTATTGGTTCTGAGAATTTCACATCCCGGGCGGTGATGGAAGCTGTTGGATCATGTCTAATGAACAAGTATTCAGAAGGACTCCCTGGTAAGAGGTAAGTGCTTGAAACTTAGTTTCTCTTAGATTTTGCACCTGTACTTTTTAGTTGGAATATTTGACATGTGTGTAAAAGTTTATGGGTTTAGAGCTGTAGTGTTGAGACCTGTAGTTGTTGCATAAGTATATGTTATCACAATGAAGGATACATTATTTGGACACTTTTCTATACCTATTGACTACTATGTTGGGTTGGGATTTATGCCATGCATATATTCTCCTGGAAATGGATTCATTGACCAAAGTGAGAGGCTTTTCCAGTAGAGGGCCTTGGAAACATTCCATCTTGATAGTAGTACATGGGGTGTTGACAACAATACATGGGGTGTTAATGTTCAAACATTATCTAGATACCCAACAAATTTTGTTGTTTATACAACTCTCCTTCAACCACACAATCGCATTATGGTGTGTATGGTTCTGAACTACGAACCTCCTTTGATAATATTATCATTCCTATTTGAGCATGTAACATGTGAAAAATTGCTTTGCAACATTTAGGGTTTGGACTTACCAAGTGGAGGGAATTTGTCTCATGGATTCATGAATGCAAAAAAGCGATTATCTGCTACATCAATTTACTTTGAATCAATGCCATACCGTCTAGATGAGTCCACAAGTGAGCTTGCTTTGCTAGTCTAATAATAATTAGGATGAAAACAGTTCCATGATTGACAAATATTGAACTAGTCTTTTGGGGAAGCGTTCCTAGCTACAAATCTCCATCACTGTGATTAAAATCACAATGTAGAATGCCATACAATATGAGGTGTACCAGGTCGAATTAAGTACTAGAAGCCACTATAAGTTACTAAGGTAATGTAAGCTCCAAAGCTCTCTCTATATACAAAAAGTTACATCAAGACCAAGATTCAGTTATAGTTATGAGGATGTTACAAGAAAGGTTTCAAAATTATCCCTGATGATGTCAAAGCCATTTGTAACTCCTTGCATTCCATATAACGCTGGGTGCAAGATCCTGCTACATGTGGATGAATCTGTGAGTCCAATGTGCTGAGGAATTGCATTCAAATTTTTGCAATAGAATTGGAATTTGTGGCTAGATGAATGTCAAATTTCAGTGACTGAGCTCCAACGCCTCTGAGTTCGAATGGAAATTTTCTTCTGTGATCTGAGCTTAATGTTGTGAAACAACGTTGAAATTGTCCAATTTCTGTTTGTTCTTTTCTCTTAGATGAACCACTTGAGCCCTTAGCTAGTACAAGTGTTGATAACTTCAGTCCAAGACCTCTGCCATTCCATATGTTAAATGACATCCTTCTCTTACCTTGCACTTATTGTTGTGATTTTGTGTATTTAGGGTAGCATCAATTGCTCTAGGTCCCAAATTTTGAGGAAGGACTAGAGTTCACGATCTCTAAGACCCATAAATGGATTTGGGAAATTTCATCTGGTTTGGGAGATATTAAATTAATTAATTATTTTAATGTATTTCCTAAGTTAAAACTTAGTAAAATAAAATAATTAAAGTGAATTTAATTAAACATGTGATGAAATTATCTTAAGTCACACGGATCAAGCTTTCTTTTAATGGCCATTGATTCAAGATTTGATCATGGTCGTTGATTTGTCGAAAATTATAAAGGGAAAGGCTTGGGGTCATTTTAATAAACACACAGAGCAAACCTTGAAGCTAAGCTGAGATTCTAGGGCAAGGTTTGCTAAGAATACTTAGAAGTGTTTCAGCTGCAGAGAGGGGAATTTAGACCAAGGGGATGATCTGATCCCAGGGTATAGAGCCCTGAAGGTATAAAATAGATCATCTTGAGGACAGGAAGGTAGCGACAATAGCAGCTTAAGGACAATGTAATTTTCGAAACCCTTCGCGGGGTTACGGGGAACCCTTAGGGAAGTGTAGTATTGCGTCACCCCGTGCAGGGAGTAACGTAGTCCCTTCGAACATATTGCGAGGTTTAGAGGCCATCCAAGGCTAATGCGTGGGAGGCTTTAGGGGAAACTGAGATGCTGGCCACGAAAGCCATTTAGGACAACGCTAGGCTTTATAAGACCTAATTTTGTTTGAGTTACGCTAAATATCATTTGAGGGTGTGGATCAATCATTATTTTGGCCCTAGATTAGCCAATGAGTTGTAGATATAGTGTGTTCTCTGTCGGGTTTTCCAGATCTGGAACCCAGATTTTTGTATTCAAAAATATTATTAATAATAAACCCTCCAGCAACAAAAGACCGGTTTTCCTGCATTGGGACTTTCTGGGGACTATTTGTCAGAGAAAATACGTAATCCACTTTGATGAAAATGTGTCCATGTGCTTGCTCTAGATGCAAGATTGACGAGATCTGTTATGTGTTTTGCTTCGATTTCAACTTGAATTTATTCAGTTAATAACTTGCATAAGTAGGAGGAGCATAGCCGGATTAATAGTAATAATTTCTGCATAAAGTATAAGATTAAAAAATTTCTACATGGTATCAGAGGAATTACGAATCAAGAGGGTTTCCCGACAAGAGAATCTAAAGGATCTAGCTGCAGAAAGCAGCTGGAAAAGAAGAAAAGATGTAGATCTAAATGGACAGCACATTTTTCAGGAGCAGATTCATGCAGAAGGAAGGGTGACGCTATTCAGCGTTATGTCCTAGCAAGCCCATGCAATTACTGCATAGAGGAAGCTCAGAAACAACGTTGGTTGGGTCTGAAGCCAACCAGTGTGATTTAGATCTGAATCTGTCAGATGCAGAAAAGATGAAAAAATTCAGAAGAGCTGGTTGGGTTAAAACTCTGAAGATTTCAAAAGTTTGGCCTTAGCACAAGTGACAAATATTGGGAGGAGATCAGCTTCTCAGGAAGTTTCTTGCCAAAGGAAACTTAGAGTTTTATCAGAGGATCAAAGAAGAAGCTTAATTATAGTTGATTTGGTAGATTTCCAAGGAGGGAAATCAAGTGTCAGAGGGAGCAAAAGGCACATGTTTCACCAAGGGCCTTAGATCCATTTCTCTAGCAAAGAGAAAAGGAAGTTCCGACACATTCTGAGAAGATGGCTCCTCATGGACTGCGTGATCAGGATAGTTAGAGGGCCTCTCAAACTTTTTGGTTTGGAAAGAAAGGATCATGATTTTCCTTGAGGTGTACAATCTAAGAGACCATGCAGAGCAGACTCTAGCCACACCGATAGATGTGGATCTCCTACGGAAGCATAGGGAAGCTTTTGGGCATGCCAAGCGGCTGATTATGGATAGTATCAAGGACCATATTGTACCACACATAGCTGAGAAGAGGACAGCTAATGAGATGTGGAAGGCCTTGACTTCCCTGTATGAGGGAAAGTCTGTCCAAAGGAAAATGTTGTTGGAGACCCAAATGAGGTCTTTCATGATGACCGAGGGAGAAGACATGGAACACTTCCTCTTCAGACTATAGGCAATCAGGGATCAGCATCTCTGATAGGTCTGATTAGTAGATGATCTGATGATGGTCGGTGCCCTCAATGCAATCACGAATGAGGTGGAAGTACTGTCAAGTATGCTTGTTTAGAGCGTACCTCCCAAAGTGGGATAGCTTGTGGTCAATCCTCCGACAAGAAAAACTACGTAGATTCACCAAGAGGCAGCACAATCCTGTGTTGAGAAAAGTAAAGAAGAAAGATGAGGAAGATGCAACCTTGGCATCAAAGAAGCAGCCAAAGAAGAAGAAGGATATTTCAAAGATCAAGTGATTTTAGTGTGGTGAAATGGGACATTTTGCCAGCCATTGTCCAGAGAAGAAAAAGGACAAGGAAACATCTTCTTCCAAAGCAGATGTGGCAGATGATGTGTCAAGAGATGATGCAGCCATGAATGCTCATGAACCACGAAGGTTGGGTGACATGGATATGTAGAGGAGCTACATAGAAGAAGGTGGGATCCTTGAGCATCTCATCTCTTGGATCATAAGCGAGCTACGACAGCCTTAAGACGGTAGCGGGACAAGTGGAGTAGTGGGTGCATAGATCACAGATGAAGTAGAAGCAGAGGCAGATCGGAAGACTGGAAGAGGAAGCGTAGAGAAAACCAGCAACAACGTAGAAGCAATAGCAGTGCAGAGTAGTGATGCTTACGGTGCAAAGTTACAGCAGTGAGAGAGCTTGAGAGGAACAACGCAATGCGGCTTAACAACATGATAGGTTTCGGCCTGAGGAACTAATGAGATGTCATTGAGTGTAGAGAGTCGGTGCAGCGACGAGTTGTAGTTTGTGCATCATTCTTTAGATGCCAACACAGATCTGTAGCCTATGGAGCTTCAGTGATGAGGATGAAGCCCATTTGAATTTTTTGTCAAATATTGGGTAGGAGATTCAGTTGGTTCTCTCAACAAATGAAGTTGCAGTGTAGCAGATCAGTAGTGGCAACGCTATGAGCAGCACAGATGCATCACATTGAGAGGGAGCTACAGTATAGTAGTTCTAGTGGTAGTGGCAGAGTCATGGGCAACAGTACAGAATGGTAGCAGCAGTGCGGAGTTGAGTGGTAGGAGGCCAAGCTTCAACAACACAGAACCAGTGCCCAAAATCATGTAATGCATAAGTGTGATGTATTGCTAGAGCACACCCTTGATGCTAAGAGGGAGTGTTGAGATTTTATTAATATTTGGGCAGCATCGATTGTGCTCCTAGATTTAAATTTTGAGGAAGGAACTAGTTGTGGATCTACAAGACCCATAATGGATTTGGGAAATTTCATCTAGTTTAGGAGATATTAAATTAATTATTTATTTTAATGTATTTCTTAAGTTAAAACTTAGGAAAATAAAATAATTAAAGTGAATTTAATTAAACATGTGATGAAATTGTCTTAAGTCACATAGATCAATATTTATTTTAATCTTAGCCATTGATTCAAGATTTGATCATGGCCGTTGATTTTTCAACGAGAAAAATATAAAGGAAAGGTTTGGGGTCATTTGTAAACACACACAGAGGCAAAGCATTGAAGCTAAGTTGGGATTATAGGGCAGGGTTTTCTAAGAATACTCAGAAGTGTTTCAGGTGCAGAGAGGGGAATTTAAACCAAGAGGATGATCTGATCCAAGGGTCTATAATAAACAAGAGGCAGAGAAGAGATCAGCTCAATGATAGTGCAGAGGAAGGCAGCAGCATCAACAATAGCAAGGACAACGTAATTTTCAAGAAACCCTTCAGGGGTTATGCAGAGACCCTTAGGGGCAGCATAGTGACTGCATCACTCATTCTGGTGTAATGCAGTCCCTTCCGGAGCAGCGCTGAGGGTTTGGAGGCCATCCAAGGCTGACGCAGAGGCTTTCAGGGGCTTTAGAGGCTGAAGCAGAGCCATTCAGGGATAGCGTTGGGGTTTCAAGGCCCTAATTTTGGCTGAGTTCTATAAATCCCATTTGAGGGTGTGGATCAACCATTATTTTGACCCTAGATCAGCTAGACGGATGTAGATCTAGTGTTATCTTTGTCAGGCTTTCCAGATATGGAGCCCAGATTTGTGTATTCAGAAATATTCTTAATAATAGAACCCTCTAGTAGCCAAGGACTGGTTTTCCCGCAATGGGTTTTTCCGGGGACTATTTGTCCAGAAATAACTGTGTCACTTTGTCAATGTGTGCATGTGGTTATTCTATATCTGAATTGGTAGAGATATGTTATGTGTTTTGCTTCAATGTTAACTTGAGTTTATTCAGTTGATAACTTTTTTAAGTAGGAGGAGCTTAACCGAATTAACAGTGATAATTCCTCTATAATATATAAGATTCAGAAATTTCTACACTTATCAGTTGTTGATCATTTGCTTCTTCATAGGCTTAACTACTCTGAGAATTTGAGATGGCATCCCTATTGCCCCCAAGAGATTGCAATGATTCCTGAGTTAGGCATCTCTTGTCCACAAACATGTGCATTGATCTATTTGGAGAAGCTGCAATCTTTTCCCCAAGAGTGTCCAAATTGGCAGAAAGATTCATATTGTTGTATCGGGTGCTGCCCATATCATATATCTCTCTATTGAATTGTGCTGAATGGATTAATAGCAAGGGTGATTTCAATGACAAGGACTCTTAATCAATTGAGCTAACCTTCTAGACTAGATGACACAATATACTTAATTGACCAGGTAGGATATTAAGATATGTAATAATTGTAGAGACAAAGTTTGGGAGTTTTGCATTGAAAGCCAAAATATACAGTCCTATAATAGTTAGTAACAATGGTGAAAATTGAGAAAAATTTTATACCATAAAGCCAAAAGCATATATAGCATTAGAACATAAGAACTATGTGAAAGAATTTATGAAGGATGCCAAGCATATGTAGGATATTTAGCTGTAAACTATTCCATGGCTGCCCAATTCATATACAAATGCTATGCCACTTAGGAACAGTTGATGGCATCAAATACAACCAAAACATAGAGCTCTACTGAAATGGTACTTTTCAAGAAACTTCCTTATATTGGCCTATCAAACAGAATTATATTGGACTATCAAACATAATTATTCAACCCTGTTGAGGACCCTTGGATGCAACTAGTAACTGGTGCATACCTCTAGGAAATGCTCAATCATGGAACTTTGTTTAAGCTCAGAGTTTGTCCAACCCAAAATAAGAAATCAAGGTATAATTCAAAGTAGGCCAAATGGTTACTGATAGGAAATAAAAAATGGCATGGACAACAATATATTCATAGAAAAACAGGTAGCAATAAAAATATTGAAGCTAATAGGAAATAGCTAAGTTCTTTGTTTGAACATAAAGAAAAATTGTGTTGAAACTTGTATTGTGCTAGAGTTAGTGTTTGTGAGGTTCAATCTCTACTTCAGGAACTAAGAGTGGTGGACGTTTCCATGAGGGTGCATAGGCATGGGTCACTATTGTGCGATAGTTATCATTACTTTCTTTCGATCTTTGTTGGTGGCTTGATATCCCATCTTCAGAAGGACCTACTCTACTCTGTTTTCTTTTTTATTCATTTTAGTTTTTATAGGGGTTTGCTATTTCTTAGTTTCATTGTTGTAACGAGACAAACTCGGTAGCAAGAGTAAGCCACTTAACATCGCACATCACTCATTCCATCTTCATCGTCTTCCCTGAGTGCAGTCCCTATGACTCCCCTAGTGTCATCAAATAGCAGAATCGTTGTGCCATTTGTTTCCTGTGTCACTTTACCAACTTCACTCTAGGGAATGCCACATGTTTCAAATTTCCCTTCATGTCTCAGCCTAGTGTCTCATAGTCCATTGCATCTTCACAACCGTCCACATCCAGATTTGTTTTCGGTGTTGGACATAATCCCATGTCTCCTACTAGTAGTGGGTCTCTTCTCATTTCTAGTGTTCCCATGAGTAGTTCAGTTGTCCCTAGCACTGGGTTTCCATATGGTTGGAATGCATCCACGGGGTTTGGTTTTGTTCCTATGTGCTATCCCTGAAAACAATACCAAATGTAAACTCAATTCTCTTTCTGAGGTTATTTCTGGAGGTTCTTATGGTGTAAGAGACTTGACCCTATTTTTGTGAAGCTGAAGAAAAACATACTAGGTTTTTATGGATTTCATTAGATAGAGATTCATCCTTTAGATGGTTGTTTATAGCAATCAACTCTTTCCCAAAAGTCTGTTCTGCCAAACATATTGTACATATGGGATTTTTTTTTCTGAGATGCCCATAGAATTGCATTCAGCCTTTCCATTTGGTCGCGCTGATGCTACCTATGTCTTTACCTCCGTTTCCATTTGGTCTGGCTAGTGGGAGACACATAGCAATCAATGTGACAGATACAGGTTCGACATCTGGTTCAGGTATGAGTGATGAAGTATTATCAGTTAATGTGTCAGATCATGGTCAACATTGGTTGTTAGATTCCGGTGCATCAAACCACATGTGTATCCATAAAGAATGGTTTAAGACATATAAATCAATTAATGATGGAGTTGTGTACATGGGTAATGATGTAACATGTAATATTGTGGGGATTGGGAGCATACAACTACAAATGTTTGATGGGACAACTAGAATATTAACTGATGTGAGGCATGTACCAGATTTAAGAAAAAATTTGATTTCATTAGGAGCACTTGATTCGAATGGATATAAAACTGTAATTCAAGGTGGAGTTATGAAAATCTATAAAGGCATTTTACTAGTTATGAAAGCTAAGAAAGTAGGAAATCTATTTCAGTTAGAAGGAGGTACAGGGCTAGATTTTGTCTCTACTGTGTCTGAACATGACAGTAGTTCCATTCACTTATGGCATCAAAGATTGGGGCATATGAGTGAAAGAGGGTTGAAAATTTTGGCTGATCGCAAGTTACTTCCAAATTTGAAGTCTGGAAAGTTAGATTTCTGTAAGCATTGTCTGTTTGGAAAACAAAGTAAACAAAAATTTAAAACAGGCAAACATACTAGTAAAGGCATACTTGATTATATCCATTCAGATTTTTGGGGTCCAGCCCCTACAGCTTCATATGGTGGCTTGTCATATTTTGTGTCGTTCATTGATGACTTTTCTAGGAAGGTGTGGGTCTACATGATGAAAAAGAAGTCTGATGTTTTTACAATTTTCAAACAGTTTAGAGCATTGGTAGAAAATATCACTGGTAGAACTATAAAGTGTTTAAGAACTGACAATGGTGGTGAGTTTACTTCCAAGGAGTTTGACAGCTATTGCAAGGATGCAGGGATCGAGAGACATAAGACCACGGTTTATACTCCTCAGCAAAATGGAGTTGCTGAACGCATGAACATGACTCTTTTGGAGAGAGCAAGGAGTATGCTGAGTAACGTCGGGTTGCAAAAGGAGTTGTGGATGGAAGCGGTGGCAACAACTTGTTATGTGATAAACCGATCTCCATCGACGGCGATAGACTGCAAGATTCCGCAAGAGGTATGGAAAGGACACCCTTGTGATTATTCTAAACTCAGAGTGTTTGGTTGTGATGCATATGCTCTAGTGCCTAAACATCAGCGAACTAAGTTAGATCCAAAGTCTAAAAGGTATATCTTTGTTGGGTATGGTGTTGGAACAAAGGGATATGGATTGTGGGATCCTACTACCCGCAAAATCATCATCAACAGAGATGTAAAGTTTAATGAATCCTCTCTTGTACAGTTAGATGTAGATAGTAGATTGAAACAGGATGATGTATCTGATTTACAACACATTCAGTTTGAAAGCTCTTCTAATGATAGTCATGATGACCATAGTTCAGATTCTAGTCATGAACAGGTTTCAGAATCAGATTATGAACAGGGTTCAGATGTAGGTCATGAACAGGTCTCAGATGGTGGTCATGAAGAAGTTCCTACAGGTGGTAGTCAGCCAATTGTGGAAGCACCAGAAACATCCTTAAGGAGGTCGACAAGAATCAAACGGCCACCGAGAAGGTATGATGATTATGTTACTTCAGTTGCTTTGACCGCTAACGATGATGAACCTCTGTGCTATCAGGAAGCTATAGAAGGTTCGAACAGTGATAAGTGGAAAGCAGCGATGAAGGAAGAAATGATGGCCTTAGGTAAGAATGGCACATGGGATCTGGTTGAGCTTCCGAAAGACAGGAAAACTGTGGGGTGTAAATGGGTTTACACGCTGAAACGGGGTGTGAATGATACGGAGGACAGGTACAAAGCGCGGCTGGTTGCAAAAGGGTTTTCTCAGAAAGCAGGCATAGACTTTCATGAGATTTTTTCACCAGTGGTTAAAATTGTTTCAATTAGAATTGTGTTAGCTTTAGTTGCTTTGTTTGATTTAGAGTTACAGCAACTAGATGTTAAGACTGCATTTCTACATGGAGACTTAGATGAGGAAATACATATGGAACAACCGGAGGGGTTTGTTCAGCATCGCAATAAGAAATTTGTCTGCAGGCTCAAGAAGTCATTATATGACCTGAAGCAGTCGCCTCGGCAGTGGTATAAGAAGTTTGATTCTTTCATGTTGAGTCAGAAATATGTTAGAAGTGAATATGATCATTGTGTGTATTTCAAGCAATTGAAAAATGGCATGTTCATTATCTTAGTGTTGTATGTTGACGATATGATTTTAGCAAGCAAAAGCATTGATGAAATCAACAGGTTGAAGACTCAGATGGCAAGGACATTTGATATGAAAGATCTAGGAGCAGCAAGACAGATTTTGGGCATGGAGATTTTCAAAGACAGGAGTAATGGTAAGTTGTGGCTATCACAACAGAAGTATGTTGAGAAGATACTTTTGAGATTTGGTATGAATAATGTGAAGCCTGTGTCAGTCCCTTTTGCTTCCCATTTCAAGCTTTCTTCGAGTTTATGTCCTAATACAGATGAAGAAAAGGATTATATGTCTCGAATTCCATATGCCAATGTAGTAGGATGTTTGATGTATGCGATGGTTTGTACTCGACCGGATATTTCACATGCAGTTGGGGTTGTCAGCAGGTATATGGCAAATCCGGGTAAAGAACACTGGTCAGCAGTGAAATGGGTGCTTCGGTACTTGAGAGGCACAAGTAGTTATTGTATTACTTACAATAAGAGTAGTGAATTTGTTTGCGGATATGTTGATTCCGATTTTGCAGGTGATTTGGATAAGAGGAGGTCAACTTCAGGGTACGTCTTTACTCTTGCAGGTGGAGCTATTAGCTGGATGTCAAAGCTACAGAACATTGTTGCTTTATCCACTACCGAAGCAGAATACATTGCTGCTTCTCATGCTTGCAAAGAGGCGGTTTGGTTGAAAGGTTTGCTTGGTGAATTTGGTAGGTTGCAGGACAACATCAGGTTACTTTGTGATAGTCAAAGTGCAATACATTTGGCTAAGAATCCGGCCTATCATAGTAAGTCAAATCATATTCCAATTAAGTACCATTTTGTAAGACAGGTTATTACTGAAAGGGGAGTCTCTCTTGAAAAGGTGCATACAAAGGAGAATTGTGCAGACATGTTCACGAAACCAGTTTTGTTGGAGAAGCTGCGTTGGTGTTTGGCTTCTCTTGGCTTGCAGAAGAGATAAAATAATAATAACAGGGCATCAGGCTAATTGTTGTCAAGTTGGAGATTGTTGAGATTTTCTGTTTTGGATAAAATAGGCAAAATCTCATTAGGTGACAAAAATTAGGAATTAGTTCCTAGATTAGCTCCAGTTTGTTGGGAGGGAGTTAATGCATCCTAAATTTGTGTTGAGAGGATTTATGAGGTAGTTTGATTCTCTTTGCTATATAACAGGTATCCATACGGATTGTTTGCAATAGAGTGTGGGTGTGAGAGTCTGTAATCTCTTGTTTGATTAATAAAGAATTGCCGATGCCTTTGTTGTGTGGACGTAGCCCAGGAGGTTTGGGTGAACCACGTTAAACCTGTGTGTCTTCTGCTAATGGTTTTCTGCTGAGTGTTATGTGTTTAATGTTTTCCGCTGTCTAAAACTCTGACAATCATCTGAACAATATGGTTTTCTTTCGGGACGCTCCATCCACGATGCGATTGCATCGGTTCAAGAAGTCCTCCATTCAATCCATACAAGGAAAATGGAATCTCTGATTATGAAAGTGGACTTTTATAAAGCGTATGATTATGTGGACTAGTCCTTCATCAGGTTAGTTCTTCTCAAGATCGACATTTCAATGTACAATATCAAATGGAATATGGCCTACATTTCCACTATTAGATACTCGGTCATTATGAATGGAATGCCCTCTGATTTCTTTAAGGCTGGTCAGGGTCTTCGTCAGGGATGTGCCCTTTCGCCATTTATTTTTATCCTTGTCATGGACGGCTTCAACAAAATCTTAATGGAGGCAAAACAGAGCGGCTATTTTGAAGGAATTTCTTTCTCCCCCTCTGTTACTATCAATCACTCTTTATTTGTTGATGACCTCTTGGTTTTTGGTAGGCTTCTTAGATCGCAATGGGTATACCAAAAATTTATATTACAGCAGTTTGGGGCAACATTCGGCCTGCGTATTAACGGAGGAAAATCAATTATGGTATATGAAAATGGGGATAGTAGAGAAATCGAATCAATTGTTGGATTATTTGGGGTACAGTCTATCCACATTTCAGAAGGTTTACTTTATCTTGGGTTCAGGCTGAAAGTTTGTGGATATAAATCTTGTGACTTGACATGGCTAGTGGACAAATTTAATAACATAATCCAAAATGGTTTCATCGTTGGTTGTCTCTGGGTGGTCGGTATATTCTGGTCCAGACAGTCCTACAACAATTAGTTGTTTATTGGGCCCATTTATTTTATCTCCCCATTCGCATCATCTCTCTCATTAAGTCTGCCATCTCGCGTTTTTTTGTGGTCTGGTGCAATGGGCATTAAAAAGTTTCACCTGTGCAATCTGGATTTCCTATCGACTCTCAAGCAGTATGGTGGTTGGGGGTTACTAAATATGTGGTACTTTTCACATGCCCTCTTGATTAAGTCTCTTTGGAGGGTGCTCACATGCTTGGGATTCTGCCCGGCCATTATCAAGCTCAAATATCTGGATGGACCTCCTCTCTTGCAGCTATACAAAAGGTCATATGTACCTCAGAAGAGAGGGTCTTTCATATGGCAAGGGTTTCAGAAGGTGATGGGCCTATTTGCTGAGCGCTTGACATGGAAATTCGACAATGGTCAGAACATTGTTCTGGGGTGTGAAAATCATGGGGCTCAATTTTGGTTTGTTGATATTGGATGACCATCTCCTTCACAGGTTGGCACAGAGGGACATTTTCTTTCTTTCACGCGACAGCAAGGATGCCCGATCTGAAAATCGACGTCAACATTGGGTTTGAGGGGGGTTGATGTTGGCCATTAGCAGGGATTCGTGGAGCCTCTTCAAGTTGGGGGCTTATGTCTTCTACAGGGGGGAGATCGCATTATATGGGAAGGGGAAATGAGGGGAAGGCCATTGTGGTTGTTGACTCCTACAAGAATATATTGTATAATATGGCAGTGGATAAGACTCCATCCCCCTTTCATCCTTTTTGGTCATGGAACATTCCTATAAAAATCTTGTTATTTGGCTCGTTAGTGTGGAAAAACAACATTCTGACTTGGGAAAACCTCACCAAAAGGGGGTTTAATGGTCCAAGTAGATATATATTTTTCCTTGCTCAATCCGAATCTATTTCCCATCTATTCCTCTCTTGCCCAGTCATCCTTAATCTCTGGTCCCTTTTTTCCCGCTATCTCCTTGATCCGGGTTGGCAGCCACAATGCATTATTAGTACCTTGACTGAATGGGGTCAGCACACTCCAATTTTAGTTTCAATGTATTGTCTTTCTTTCTTTTATGGGAAGTATCAAAGGCCCGTAACTGCTTCATATTTGAGAACTGCCCTGTGAACATGCCTCATATTCATGGGGCAATATTGACCTGGAAAAATGGTGCTTCCCACCCTCCCCCTGCAATCAAGGACATTTCCCGCCGCCTTCGGCCTTTTCCTATGTCATTATCGGCTGCCTTTTTCGATGTTCCCGCCACCTTCGGCCTTTTCCTATGTCATTACCGGCGGCCTTTTTCGATGGAGCACAATAAAGGGGAGTATGTGATTGTGGGGCATGGATCAAGATTGAAAATCAAGAGAGATTTCAGCTCTTTTAGAATGGAGGCAAAGGCTCAAACACGAAGACTGAGGTTTTGGCTTTATGAAGTGCTCTCTGGATAGCATACAATCTTCAGCTAAGACTGAGGTTTTGGCTTTATGGAGTGCTCTCTGGATAGCATACAATCTTCAGTTGTCTTCTATGCAGCTATATGGGGAAGAAAAGTTGGTTCTTGAGGGCATCACTGAGAGGTCTCATTTCGAGCCTAAAGGTCTATAGGGGAGGTATCATTTCGAGCCTAAAGGTCTATAGGGGTGGATTCAGCGTGTAAAACACTTAATGGCTAAGCTCAAGGAGCCACCCTTATAAGTTACAGCATATTGGGCTCCCTTACAACATATTTATAGGGAAAAAAATGCTAGAGTGGAACACCTCTCAAAGCGCAGACTGGAGGCATCTTTTGGCAGCATCAAGATTCAGAACTACAAAATCCTCCACTTGATCGACCTCTCAAAGTGCGGACTGGAGGCATCTTTTGGCAGCATCAAGATTCAACACTACAAAAGCCTCCAGCTGATCGAGGAATGCATTGTCCAGGCACCTTGAAACTTCTCGGCTCTGTCATCAATTCAGTGGACCACTCCTGGACTGATGGTATTCGGATCATATATTCTGGTTATGCTTTTGTTAAGCGCGGACTGGAGGCATATTTTGGCAGCATCAAGGTTCAGCACTATAAAATCCTCCAGCTGATTGAGGAGCGCACTGTCCAGGCACCTTGAAACTTCTCGGCTCTGTCATCAATTCAGTGGATCACTCCTAGACTGATGGTATTCAGATCATATATTCTGGTTCTTCTTTTGTTAAGCGTGGACTAGAGGCATCTTTTGGCAGCATCAAGATTCAGCACTACAAAAGCCTCCATCTGATCGAGGCACGCACTGTCCAGGCACCTTGAAACTTCTCGGCTCTGTCATCAATTCAGTGGATCACTCCTGGAATGATGGTATTCGGATCATATATTCTGGTTCTGATTTTGTTTTTGGGTAGGCATGTTGCCTACAGGTTCTGCTTTCTCTTTCTTATTAATATGAGGTTATGATTTTAGTAGATGGTCTTGATATGGATGACTTGATGCATATGGATGGTTCCTTCATGATAATTTAATGACCATATGTAATATGCTGAATTTGATAGAATCAACAGGCTTTTGTTTCATATAGATAGAACTATTTTCCTTTATTTGGGCTTGATTAGTATTGGCTGATACTGGAGAAATGAAGCTATATGCTCTAATCTTGAACTGAAGCTATATGCTCTAATCTCGTATCTACTTTCGGATTATGTACCTGGGCCAAAAAAAAAAAAAAAACAGAAAAAACGAGTTATCCATAGTTAGAACATTAGACAGAGGCAATTGGCGACACCCACTTCATATTGGTATTCGTGGCGGAGGGGGAAACTCCATTAACAAACCTCACGTAAGCAGTTGTAGAACTGCTAGGAAGGGCAGGAAATCGCTTTGATTCAATGATTCCAACAAGTCGAGTATTCCAGGAGTGGAACTTGGTGAATTGGAAGAAGTGGACATCAAAGCAAAGTGAAATGGGTTGAAAAGTGAGATGGCTAGAGGATCGAATCCTGGCTGGGGGAGAGCTATATGGATCGATGGAATTGAAATGTCTTAAATCAAATATTTAGCTATTCAAAATGTGAGTTCAATACTCTGTAGATAGATTAGGCCTACTAGTACGATAAATGAGGTTCGTTTTCTTAAAACAGACATCTCAGAAGCTTTTTTGGTTTGACCATCTCTGTGCTTCACCGCTGCACACTCCAGGGCTTTCTTTTATTTACAGATTCAAAAAAAATTCTTTACAGACCTAATTTCGTTTCCAACCAACTAAGGAACAACTATTTATTGAAGTTGCACATTTAATTTTTTCACTATGTAGGCCTTCGGTGGTGATTTGTATTGGATAAAACACTTTGTATAAAACAAAATGATTTGTATTGGATAAAACACTTTGTAAAAAAAAGAATTCGCAGATCATGTGAGACTATGTAAACCTTCCTTAAACTATAATACTTTGAACAAATAACTAGCACAACCACATTATATTTACTAATGTGGTTGATATACGCCGATAGGCGTATATAAAATAGATTTACAACCACATTTACCAATGTGGTTGATATACGCCGATAGGCCTATATCCACTACCCATCACATTAATTTATATATCAATAATTAAATATTATATATAATAAATTTATTATATTAACTTGAAAAATATATATTATATATTAATAAGAATATTAATATATTAAATATATTAATTATGATTAAAATCACAAAAATATTTTATATATATTAATAATATTATAATAAGTATTAATAATATTTATTAATATATTAAAAATATTAACTATATACATACTATAAATTAACTTGAAATATATATAATATATATTAACATAAAAATAATATTAATAATATATAATAATTTAATATATCATAGATGGTTATATTATTAATAAACCAAAAGAACTAATAATATATTAATAATATTATAATATTACTAATAATCATTATTAATAAATATTTGAATATTTATTTATAATATATATTAATATATTAATAATATTAAACTCAAGAGAGTAATAAACCATATGAAACAATATTTAAAAACAAAAAACCTAAGAGATTAATAAACCCTAACAATTAATATTTTAAAGTGAAGATATTAATAAATCCAAGGGATAATTAATAATACAAACCCAATGTCATCATAAACCAAAGGTTTAAATATTATAAACCATAGGAATTGGTGAACCCAAGGGATAAATATTATAAACATAAGGGATCAATATTAAAAACATAAGAGATTAATAAACCGTAAGAATTGATATTTTA
Source organism: Pinus albicaulis (assembly GCA_034641835.2). Classification (NCBI taxonomy): domain Eukaryota; kingdom Viridiplantae; phylum Streptophyta; class Pinopsida; order Pinales; family Pinaceae; genus Pinus; species Pinus albicaulis. The sequence goes on from JAXQQM020074176.1 coordinate 29,519, forward strand.
AACTAAAAAACCTAATAAATTAATAATCCATAAGAATCAATATTTTAAACATAAGATATTAATAAACGAACGAGATTATTAACATTATAAAAAAAAGAACTAATCGACCCAAGGGTTTAATCTTATAAAGCAAAGGAATCAACGAACCCAAGGGATAAATATCATAAACCTAACAGATGAATATTATAAACAATAAAGATTAATAAACGCTAAGAATTAATATTTTAAACTGAAAAATCTAAGAAATTAACAAACCCTGAGAAATAGTATTTTAAACTCAAGAGAGTAATAAACCGAATGTGTGATTAACATTATAAACCCAAGAGTTTAATACTATAAACCAAATCAATTGGTGAACCCAAGGGAAAACCGTTACCCAAAAAATTATAAACCAAAGGAATTGGTGAACCCAAGGGAATTGATTTAAACATTGAGACAATTGTTGTCACAATGCGACGTTGGACCAACTATGACCAAGGTTGGCCATGGGTGATTTTCATATTGGGACAATATTTGTCAGAATGTGACATTTGACCATGGATGACATTGATCGATTATTCATATTATAAACCAAAAGAACTAATAAACCCAAGGGTTTAATATTATAAACCAAAGGAATTGGTGAACCCAAGGGACAACCATCACCCAACAAATTATAAACCAAAAGAAATTGGTGAACCCAAGGGAATTGATTTAAACATTGAGAGAATTTTTGTCACAATGCGACGTTGGACCAACTATGAGCAAGGCTGGCCATGGGAGATTTTCATATTGAGACAATATTTGTCAGAATGTCACATTTGATCATGGATGACATTGATCAATTATTCATATTATAAACCAAAAGAACTAATAAAACCAAGGGTTTAATATTATAAACCAAAGGAATTGGTGAACCCAAGTGACAACCATTACTCAACAAATTATAAACCAAAAGGAATTGGTGAACCCAAGGGAATTGATTTAAACATTGAGACAATTGTTGTCACAATGCGACGTTGGACCAACTATGACCATGGTTGGCCATGGGTGATTTTATATTGAGGCAATGTTTGTCATAATGCGTCATTTGATCATGGATGACATTGATCAATTATTCATATTATAAACCAAAAAAACTAACAAACCCAAGGGTTTAATATTATAAACCAAAGCAATTGGTGAACCCAAGGGAAAATCATTACCCAAAAAATTATGAACCAAAGGAATTGGTGAACCCAAGGGAATTGATTTAAACATTGAGACAATTGTTGTCACAATGCGACGTTGGACCAACTATGACCATGGTTGGCCATGGGTGATTTTCATATTGAGATAATGTTTGTCAGAATGTGACATTTGATCATGGATGACATTGATCGATTATTCATATTATAAACCAAAGCAAGTGGTGAACCCAAGGGAAAATCCTTACCCAAAAAATTATAAACCAAAGGAATTGGTGAACCCAAGGGAATTGATTTAAACATTGAGACAATTGCTGGCGCAATGCGACTGCGACGTTGGGCCAAGTATGACCATGGTTGGCCATGGGTGATTTTCATATTGATACAATGTTTGTCAGAATGTGACATTTGATCATGGATGACATTGATCGATTATTCATATTATAAACCAAAAAAACTAATAAACCCAAGGGTTTAATATTATAAAGCAAAGGAATAGGTGAACACAAGGTACAACCATTACCCAAAAAATTATAAACCAAAGGAATTGGTGAAACCAAGGGAATTGATTTAAACATTGAGACAATTGTTGTCAGAATGTGACATTGGACCAACTATGACCAAGGTTGGCCATGGGTGATTTTCATATTGAGATAATATTTGTCAGAATGTGAAATTTGATCATGGCTCACAATGCGACATTGGACCAACTATGACCATGGTTGGCCATGGGTGATTTTCACATTGAGACAATGTTTGTCAGAATGTGTCATTTGATCATGGATGACATTGATCGATTATTCATATTATAAACCAAAAAAACTAATAAACCCAAGGGTTTAATATTATAAATCAAAGGAATTGGTGAACCCAAGGGAAAATCATTACCCAAAAAATTATAAATCAAAGGAATTGGTGAACCCAAGGGAATTGATTTAAACATTGAGACAATTTTTGTCACAATGCAACGTTGGACCAACTATGACCATGGTTAGCCATGGGTGATTTTCATATCGAGAAAATGTTTGTGAGAATGTGAAATTTCATCATGGATAACATTGATCGATTATTAATGATTATGAATATTATAAACATAGGGGAACAAACATGGTTTACCATGCTTGATTTAAACATTGAGACAATTGTTGTCACAATGCGACGTTGGACCAACTATGACCATGGTTGGCCATGGGTGATTTTCATATTGAGACAATATTTGTCAGAATGTGACATTTGATTATGGATGGCATTGATCGATTATTCATATTATAAACCAAAAGAACTATTAAATCCAAGGGTTTAATATTATAAACCAAAGGAATTGGTGAACCCAAGGGTAAACCATTACCCAACAAATTATAAACCACAGGAATTGGTGAACCCAAGGGAATTGATTTAAAAATTGAGACAATTGTTCTCATAATGCAACGTTGGACCAACTATGACCATGGTTGGGCATGGGTGATTTTCATATTGAGACAATATTTGTCAGAATCCGACATTTGATCATGGATGACATTGATCGATTATTCATATTATAAACCAAAAGATTTAATAAACCCAAGGGTTTAATATTATAAACCAAAGGAATTGGTGAACCCAAGGGAATTGATTTAAACATTGAGACAATTTTTGTCACAATGCGACGTTGGACCAACTATGACCATGGTTGGCCATGAGTGATTTTCATATTGAGACAATATTTGTCAAAATGCGGCATTTGATCATGGATGTCATTGATCGATTATTCATATTATAAACCAAAAGATCTAATAAACCCAAGGGTTTAATATTATAAACCAAAGGAATTGGTGAACCCAAGGCAATTTATTTAAACATTGAGACGCATTGCTGTCACAATGTGACGTTGGACCAACTATGACCATGGTTGGCCATGGGTGATTTCCATATTGAGACAATATTTGTCAGAATGTGACATTTGATCATGGATGGCATTGATTGATTATTCATATTATAAACCAAAGGAATTAGTGAACCCAAGGGAAAACCATTACACAACAAATTATAAACCACATGAATTGGTGAACCTAAAGGAATTGATTTAAACATTGAGATAATTGTTGTCACAATGATATCGAGACAATATTTGTCAAAATGTGACATTTGATCATGGATGACATTTCGATTATTCATATTATAAACCAAAAGAACTAATAAACCCAAGGGTTTAATATTATAAACCAAAAGAATTGGTGAACCCAAGGGAAAACCATTAGCCAACAAATTATAAACCGCAAGTGATGAATCAACCTTACTGATTGTTAATATTATAAACCGATGTTGGACCAACTATGACCATGGTTGGCCATGGGTGATTTCCATATTGAGACAATATTTGTCAGAATGTGACATTTGATCATGGATGGCATTGATTGATTATTCATATTATAAACCAAAGGAATTGGTGAACCCAAGGGAAAACCATTACCCAACAAATTATAAACTACGTGAATTGGTGAACCCAAAGGAATTGATTTAAACATTGAGATAATTGTTGTCACAATGATATCAGACAATATTTGTGAAAATGTGACATTTGATCATGGATGACATTGATCGATTATTCATATTATAAACCAAAAGAACTAATAAACCCAAGGGTTTAATATTATAAACCAAAAGAATCGGTGAACCCAAGGAAAACCATTAGCCAACAAAAAATAAAACCGCAAGTGATGAATCAACTCATCGATTGTTAAATTGTTGTCATAATGTCGACCAACTATGACCATGGTTGGCCATGGGTGATTTTCATATTGAGACAATATTTGTCAGAATGTGACATTTGATCATGGATGGCATTGATCGATTAGTCATATTAAAACCAAAAGAACTATTAAACCCAAGGGTTTAATATTATAAACCAAAGGAATTGGTGAACCCAAGGGAAAACCATTACCCAACAAATTATAAACCACAGGAATTGGTGAACCCAAAGGAATTGATTTAAACATTGAGATAATTGTTGTCACAATGATATCGAGACAATATTTGTGAAAATGTGACATTTGATCATGGATGACATTGATCGATTATTCATATTATAAACCAAAAGAACTAATAAACCCAAGGGTTTAATATTATAAACCAAAAGAATTGGTGAACCCAAGGGAAAACCATTAGCCAACAAATTATAAACCACAAGTGATCAATCAACCTTACTGATTGTTAATATTATAAACCGATGTTGGACCAACTATGACCATGGTTGGCCATGGGTGATTTTCATATTGAGACAATATTTGTCAGAATGTGACATTTGATCATAAATGACATTGATCGACTATGGCTACTGCTAATTAACAATGGTTTCCCATGGTTGATTTTCATATTGAGTCAGTGTTTTTCATAATGTGAAATTAGACTATGCATTAGTATTAAACTCTAGGACTAATATTTAAAACCCAATATTTGAGGAACCTAAGGGAAAAATATTAAGAACATAAGAGATCAACAATGTCAAAGGATACCTATAAAAAACCAAAAAAATTAGTAAAGCCTAGGAATAAATATTTTAAATACAAATGAATGAGAAACTCACGTGATTAATAAAGAGATTAATAAATCTTAAGAATCAATATTTAGAAATACTATTTATCACTAATGGTGTTAATACTATTTATATTAATAGCGTTAATTTTGGTATCAATAGTAATATCATTCATAATATTAATCATCATATTTTTAGAGTACATATAATTAAAAAGAGAATATTAATAAAAAACATAGTTATTATTATAAAGAAAACATTATTAATATTATTTATCAATATTAATGTTAATAGGATTTATATTAACAATATTAATGTAATTAATCACATTAATATTATTAATAAAATGTTATTAATATTATTGTTATAATTTAAATGTCATTAATAATTTTAATAAACCTTAATCATGTTTGAAACTTATAATTATTAATACAATTATGAACATTAATGTAATTAATCATATTAATATTATTAATAAAATGTTATTAATATTATTGTTATAATTTAAATGTTATTAATAATTTTAATAAACCTTAATCATGTTTAAAACTTATTGTTATTAATACAATTATGAACATTAATTTTAAATAAACATAGTGAATATTGTATTAATGATGTTTTTAATAATATTGTTATTATTAATCATAATGCTACTAATAATATTGTTTTTAATAATAATTAAAATTTTGTTTTCATTATTGATTTAGTTTTTAGTATAAATCATAATCATCATTATTTAAATACCAATTATTAATATTATTTTTAGTGTATATTAGAATGTTAATGTTATTAATGTCATTTTTATTATTTCCAAAATGTGACCATGATTATTTACCATAATAATACTATTTAATGTTATTAAAATTAAAATTTATATTTATAAATATTAATAATATTAAAAGTAATAATATTATTATTATTCACATTAACAATATTAACATGAATAATTAATATTAATGTTAAAAATAATATCAATATTAATATTTAATGTTAAAAATATAAATATTTAAATTTATTATTTCATATAAATAATAATAATATCAATAAATTAAAAGAAAGTTGTTTTTCCTTCTTCCTTCATAAGTGGCTCAATAGCTCAAAAAATTGTAATGAGTTTTTTAAAGGAAATCAAAATGAAACATTAGTTTATGGATATCATTCTAACTATTTAAAGCCTCCAACAATAGAACTTTCAATAAAAGAAATATAACCTACAAGAATTATTTTCATATAAATTATAGGCTTAATGATTATTGAACATGTGTTTCCTGATGCAAGACATCATTTGCAAAAAAAATAATAAAGAATAAAGAACATGAGCAAAAAAATAAAATAATGAATACTACTAAATTAGCTTTGAATTCATGATAATAAGGAATCATATCTACAATCAATTTTGATCCCTAGTGTGTACTATCATGACTTTATATTAAAGAAATATAAAGAATACATGGAGGTAATAATGATGAATGCAATCAACTGAAGCAACTAGTAAAAGTGGGGTTTGTAGCAAAAGAGGGGTTTGAGCAGCAAGAGGATGGGGAGTTCATTCAAATTGAACTTGTTTACCTTTTATGAGTAGCAAAAAGATTCACCACAACTAAAGCTTCTAATTTCCCATGCCCACTACTAAAATATAATTTTAATAAATAAGTGATATATAGAGAGGTATAACATCCATAATAATATTATTCTAATATATAAAAATGAAAACATTTATTTTTTTATCTTAAAAAAATGATAACTTTTCTTTCTTTACAGTATCCAGATATATAGAAACTTTGTTAATTTTTTTTAATTATAATAAATTAATTATATTAAAAATATGTAAAGAGAATAATAAATAAAACATGTAATCATTTTTTTAATGAATTAAAAAAAAAAAAAATATTTTCAATTTAGTAGGGAATATTTTAATATAATTTTCATCAACAATAAAAATCTGATATTTGCACCTTGGCGCGGAGCCACTCCCATAATTAAAGACGGAAAACGCAGTACGGGTCTGCCTTCTCTAGTTTATTTTGCTGTCATTAGGTGTGGATTGAATTGACAGACGCGCTTTATTAAAGGAAGTTTGAATTGACAAGCGGCTACTTTATTAACGAAAGTTTCAATTGACAAGCTGCTACTTTAGTAAAGAAAATGCCCGACCGTATAACAAGTCCTGGCCGAGTCAATTTGAAAAAGGTTTAATACAATGCGAATAAATGAGGATGGAGGCGAGCTGCTATACCCATCAACGTAATTCGTTGAATGATTATAATTGAGCTTATGTTCTTCATCTTTCTACGGAGAGACGTTGGAATACTCGTCAACCTGTTCCATTCGCATTCTCAACTGTCATGGCTTCTTTTATTTCATCCACTACCTCGCCTATGTTGGGCCTACAATCCGGAAAATCATCAACACATTTCAGCGCTAGTTTTGCAACACGAGCTATTGATTTCATGTTGCAGTTTTCTACAGCCAACCTCCCGTCTATGATTCCTGCATTTAAATTTTCGACGTCCAAAAACTTTCTTACCTGCAAAGACGTCCAAATATAAATATTATTAGTCAAACATGAGTTTTACTATGACGCATGTTCAGTCCTTGGCAGAAAATGCAATTGAATGTTTGTTTGGATTACCCATTTAACGAGCTCAGACTCCTCCTGACTTGCATTTGTGGCTTCTCTGCGGAATATGATTTCCAGCAAAACAACTCCAAAACTGTATACATCACTCCTATCAGTCACCTGGAAAGTGCGGCCATACCTGTAAAACATCCCCAAACAAAATTGAAATTGCCTCCGCTCTCAGCAAGTAATTGAACACCTTAATCACCAAGAAGAATATTTTAAAGAAAGTAGAAGTCCTATGTGTGATATACTCTGGATCGATATAGCCAGGCGTTCCCTTTGCCGTCGATGTTGCCGCTTGTGAAGACTCCCCACCCTTTGTTACCCTCGAAATACCAAAATCCGCCAGTTGCGCATTCATATTTGTTGTCTAGAAGAATGTTAGCGGTCTTAACGTCCATGTGAATAATCTTTGTGTAGAGACTTGAAACCTACCTTGGATTGATGTGGAGCGAATTTCAGATATATAGAAACAAACATAAGCTCGAGAATGATTCCAACGCCATTGACAGTCGATACCAAAAAGTTTTCGGAGCGATTACTGATCAGCGGTGAGAAATACCCTGCACACGGTACTTCAAAAATACACTGTAGTAACTACCCAGACCTGCAAACGAGGCAGGATCCAAGATTTCCGAAAAACTGTCGAATTCGGGAACGTGAAGAGCCAGACGAGGGTGTTTCACAAGGAAGCTTCACAAACCGTTTGCATCAATAAATCGTTTCACTGCGCGCTCGGCATATTCACACGCTTCTGCCACGTTGCAGACAACTCACCATATGGTTGCAGTTGTTCCACTCCTCCACCGTTACCCGATTTGAAACCACCAGGGCGCCCACAACGTTTCCTCTCTCACGGCATGTCCTTGTCTGCGGGCGCCTTCAGACACCTTGCAAAACCGTTTCACACACTTGGACAAGGGTTAATGTTTCAGTTTCATTCCAAAGGTTAATATTGATAGGTGGCAATTAATAAATGGCACAGTAAATTTTTAATCAAAATTTGTAAAAAATTAATTTAAGTACGGTTTAAACATGTGATTTAGATATGCAAGAAAATTAGTGGGGCAGATTTGATCCATTGATTGAGTGGCGACGAACCGGAATGTACGGCATCTTTCGAATAGACCATCGGATCAAAAAGATTAATTAGCCTAATCACAAAACATGCTCCTTCCGATAGGGATTCGCCTATCGGCGTAATTATAAATAAGATATTTTTTATTAAGGAGAAGGAACCCTTTTTGCATAGTTATATTGCAAATTTTTTCAATAAACACTAAAAAAAAAACAAAAAAATCAAAATTTTATGCCAAAAAAACATTATTAACTTTAATATTATTATTAATATTATGCCAACAAAACATTATTAACTCTAATATTAATATTTTTGTTATTATTAATTTTAATATGCGCACACTAATATATTATAATATTAATATTATTAAATTTAATAAATTTGGATCACGTAGGTTGGTATTTGAGTACACTATATGCATTGTCTATCTCGGGTAACAATAAACATGTAAACATAAATGTAAAAATAATGCTTGATATTTAAAATTTAAAATTTAATCAATTAATGTAATGTCGGCCCTAATGAAAAATCACTTCTCTCCATACATATGTAAATTTAACACCAATAAAGTGGTAGTAATAATATTTGTGGGAAAGATTTTAGTGTTAATGAACTTATTTGGATTCATTTGGAAAATAATATTTGTGGGAAAGGATTTTAGTGTCAACCGAGCTGCAATTATTTTTAGGTTTGATTTCTATTATCACGCATTTTATTTTTTTTCTACGTTTTTTTATGTAATGTAAATGTTTGATATGTCGGAGTATAAGGCATATGTGTAGATGTGATGTGAGAAATGTAATGTGAGAAATATTTGAAATGTAGTGGGGTATGTTTTTATTTATTTACCGAGTATGGTAAATAAATAAAATCTCTTTTTATACTTACCCTAAAGGTATGGTAAATTATTTACGGGGTATGGTAAGTAAAATTGTTTCGATGTATGGTAAGTAAATAAATTTAATGTAAGTAAACATTTGAATTAAGAGAATGGTAAGTAAATTTATTTACGAGGTATGATAATAAATAAAACCTCTTTTTATATTCTCCATAAACCCTCTTTATATTTAAAAAGAAAACTTTAAAAAATATTATTTGGGTGAAGCCAATGGGAAAAATACCATGCACTAATGGGGGAAGAGAGGGGTATGTAGGAGAGGAAGGGAGAGAGAGAGTAAGGAAGAGAGAGGAGGAGAGAGGGAGAATTGGAGAGAGAGCGGGTGACAAGGGATAAATAGAGAGAGTATGTGTGTATTTGGGGGTGAAATAAAAGAAGAAATAAGGAGATATGGAAGAATGAGGGGAGAAGGATACGCGGGGAGGTGTACAGCAACATAGTTGGAGAGTGAAAGAGAGGGAGAGAGAGAGGGATATAGAGAGAAAATAGACATGGGAGAGAAAGGGATAGAGGAAGGAAGAGAGAGAGAGGATGTGAGAGAGAATGGAGAGACGAGAGGGAAAGAGATATGGAGTTGGAGGGAGAGAGAGTGATTTTTTTTGCACTCGATGCATTGATTTGATGTGGATGGTGATTTCTAATCCTATTTGATTTCTTGCAATATATGAATTTATTTTAGAGTAGATGTTGAGAGAGAGATAGAGAGAGAGACTGGTGGGGGGGGAGAAAGGATTGGAGAGAGAGAGAGAGAGAGAGAGAGAGAGAGAGAGAGAGAGAGAGGAAATGTTAGAGGAAGGTTGGAGAGAAAAGGGAGAGAGAGGAAGGAAAGAGAGAGGGACATGAGAGAGAGGAAGGAGTGATGGGGAGGGAGAGAGAAAATTGGAAGGCAAAGAGAGAGAGAGAGAGAGAGAGAGAGAGAGAGAGAGAGAGGGAGGGAGAGATGGGAGGATAGAGAGATGGAGTTGGAGGGGAAGAGAAAGGGAGGGAAGAAGGAATACATATAGAGTGAAAGTGGAGAGAGATGAAGTGACAGAGAGATATGGAGAGAGTGTGTGTATATTTCGGGGTGAGATAAAGAGAGATAAAGAAGGAATATGGAGAGAAGGGAGAGAGAAGGAGAGAGGGAGGATATAGTAACATAGTTAGAGGGTGAAGAGAGAAAGATATATATATATTCGAAAATAAATGGAGAGAGAGAGAGGAAGGAGGGAGGATGTGAGAGAGTGGAGAGATGGAGGGAAAGAGAGATGTAGTTCAAGGGGGGGAGATAGGGAAGAATATTTATTTGCACTAGATGAATTGATTTTGATGTAAATGGTGATTTATAATCATTTTGATTGTTTTCACTAAATGCATTGATTTTAGTTTAGATGTTGATTTCTAATTGTATTTAATTTCTTGCACTAGATGGTTGATTTCAATGTAGATGATTTTTAATCCTATATGATTGCTCACGCTAAATACATTGATTTCATATGCTATTTGATTTATTACACTAGATTCATTACTTTCGGTGTATGTGTTGATTTCTAATGATATTTGTTGTACACACTAGATGCATTTATTTCAACGTAGATGATTTATAATCCTATTTGATTGCTTTCTTACACTAAATTCGTTGATTTTAATGCGGAGATGATGATTTCTAATCCTATTTGATTTCTTGTACGAGATGCATTGATATCGGTGTAGATGTTTAGCTTCTAATCTTATTTTTCTTACTTTTATATGCATTGATTTCGGTGTAGATGTTGATTTCTAATCTTGTTGATTACACGTACATGCATTGATTTCCTTGTAGATGTTGTTTTATAATCGGTTGATTGTTTGCATTAGGTGCATTGATTTCGGTGTAGACGTTGATTTCTGATTTGATGTAATTGGATGTACATTGATGGTACATTAATGTTAAGTGATTAGTTAAAAAATTGTGCATTGATTTCGGTGTAAGCATACAAAATTATTGATAATGTACATTATTTGTGTTTTAGTAATTATAGGGAAAATTTTAATAGTGGAAAATTATTTTAAGGTTTAGAAACCTTGGCGAATCTTACTAGTCCCCAATATGGAAACTATAAAATTTTAGTGATATGTTTGTAAAATATTCAAATTTATAATAATTTCATATATGTATAAAAAAATGGCGATTTTTAAGGTAAACTAAATTTATACGGTAAAATTTGGGCGAATAATTCTTTAAAAAAAATGGAAATTGGCGAATATTTTTTTTTGAAAAAAGCATGGAAAATTAGCCCACTTGAATATTAGCTAAAAATCAAGCTAAATATTTAAGTGGTTTATGATTGTTATTTGTAATTATTTTGCATTCTTATTATTTTCATTTTCTAACATTTAACTCTATTACATTGTCACTTTGCATTCAAAATTTTTATTTCATCATTAAAGTTATTAACAACATTTATCATCTCAAAAATTTGAGGTAACTAAACAAATAAATATCAGACGTATTTAGCATATATAAAATTATTATATTTATATTATATGTATTTACATATTATTGATAAAATTAATCATATGTTCGGTACATTTCCTTGGTACATACACAAGCTGACTAGCCTAGATCCATCTTAACTCGAGATATATCAGCTTGCAAGGAGGATCAAATATCTCGAGATGAAAACCTTCCTCACGTTTTTCACTCAAAAAAGAGGTTTACACCTCGTGATTTGATCCCTCTAGGTGCTTGATAGATCCAGGAGTTAAGATGGATCTAGGGTAGGATTAATATTACAATCCAATAAGGAGATGTGGTAAAATTACTCTAGCTCACTCTCAAAATATTTCAATTTCCATGTGAAGTAACAATTATTTTATTTCAACTATTGAGAAAAAGTATCCATGTTAACTAATTTATTTAGAAAAATAAAATTATTTTAATGTTGACCATAATAAAATATTTCAATGCATAAAGAAAATAAGTAATTGAAAATTAAAAGGTTGAATTATTTCTTAATAAAAATAATGAGAGGGAGATACATAATTCATAAATAAATAATAATAATTGAAAAATAAGTGTGAGTCATCAATTAAATATTCACAAAGAAAAGTAATATTGTTATGTATTTAAAATATATTGATAACTTAAAAAAAACATTTTAATATGGATAATGTGATTTATAAATAAAATATTTCAATTTCAACTATGTATATATAATATATGGTTAAGAAAACTGTATATATTATATAAGGTAATTGAAAAAAATAAATTTCGACATTTCCTTTAATCTTACTATTCCACATTTGGGGTATATTTTTCTATTATTTTTTTTCACTAATATTTGTTACGAATTGTAAGTTTAAGTTGTTTGATACGTACGATCAAGTGTCCAAGGATATTTTCAAAACATCTATAGGGGATCAAATCTCTCCATGTGGAAACCTTTTTCAGATTTTTTTCCTCTAAAAATGATTCACACATTAATAAATTTGATCCCGAGTGACACTTGTTAGATCCTTGGTTGAGACGGATCTATACTAGTATGTGAAGACATTGTGGAAAAATAAAAATATTTTTGCGGTGTACATGTCGTTCGAGATGATCCCCTTATATTATTTACTCTTTCATTTTTTATTCTTTGTCTTTCATTATGTTTCTTCATCTTATTTTCATATATATCTCAAAATTTACTTCAACCTTCTTTTCATTTCTTCTTCTTCTATTGTCAATATCTTCTCTTCCTCCTCCTCATCTACTTTAATTTATTTTTTTTACCTCGAGGTTCTACTTTTCTTTGGTATTTTTTACCTCGATTTCTACTTTTCTTTTGTCTTGTTGGATTTCAGCACAGTAACACATTCTAAATGAAAGAATACTAGACTAGCTACCTAGAAAACATGAAAGATTCATAGAACAAAATTGCTAAGAAATTTATTGATGAACTAAGGAGACAACTTGAATTACACATCAAGCCTAATATTTTATTCTTATTTCAAGATGAGAACAATATAAAGAATCTTTAGGAGGAAGAACCAATTTGAGTTATGTTGGGATTACAAGATCATGCACTCAATTCAACATGAAAGAAATTATGCTACTTGTGAGGAAGTCAAAATTAGACCAAGAGACCCAAAATTAGCAAAATATCCGATGGTCAGGTTAATTGAGAATAAATGGAGTTATAAATCAGTTTAACTAATTTATAACCTCATACAAAAGAAAGAAAAATTAAACTCATCTAAACTCCAGAATAGGATAAAAGTTAACCCCTAACAAAGGGAGTAGAGAGAAAAGTTAAAAGTTATAGCTAATTGCTAAAATGTAGGGAGAAATTTCCCATTAAAAGTGAGAGGCCTATGAATGGTGTAATGAACATTAATAGAATGTGTTAAGTGAGATTCCAACTAAAAATAGACCGGCTAAAAATAAAAAACTAAATATAAAAATTGTACTAAATTATAGTGAATATCTCTGTAAATGAAAAGTCATATATGACCTAATATTAAATAGAAAGAGGTTCTAATGATTTTTAGAGCTTAGATATGGATCAACTACTAACTAAAATGTATCCCAATAAATCTCTTTTGCTAACTTCTATTTTTTAGTCTTTCTCAGCCACTTTCCTTGCTATATTTACATAAGATTTAACTTTCAATTTTTTTTGGGTTATATATATAATTAAACTTTCCACTCCATTTTCTCCTCTTATTTATTCCTTTATATTTATTTATAATGATGTTGCATTCATTTATACCAATTAAAAACTCAATGCTCTTCTTTTTATTTCTTCCTCATCCTTTGATATGATTCATTGCCATCCCATTCTATGATATGATTCATTGCCATCCCATTCTAAGGAAAGGATTATTTGAAAGGTATAAAGACATGGAATTTTAGGATTATTTGAAAGGTATAAAGACATGGAATTTTTAAAAGGTAGTCTCTAGAGTTTGATATCTGACCTGGCTGATGTTTGAAGCAGAGTGAACCATAGTGTGAGAAAGAACAACCAACTGCTTACATATTGATCCTTATTTGCTTACATATTGATCCTTATTTTACAATGGTGTACATGTGAGGTGCCCAAGGGCTGCCTGGGGAATTATTCATAGCATTCCTACAAGCGTGTTTGTGCTTCTTAATCAAATCTGACGAAACGTTACGAAAAAAAATCATGGCGAAGGTTCACCACATGTACGGTATAAGTGCAAAAATACATCTTATGTTTGTTTTCAAGGAGGATGAAAATAAAAGTTTTCAAAAAGTACGAGATGTATTAAAAAAGTTTAAAAGGTTTTTTTATTACACATATTATGTTGAATTTTAAAATTTAATAAAAAATGTTTTTTTATCAAATTATAAATTTATTTAATTAATTATTTGTCTTTTAAAAATAAGAATTTATGATTATTTATTAAATTATTTGTATTTTTTGAAGGTTTTTTTTTTTTTTATTTCAACTTAAAGTGGATGAAGATTTGTTAACTTTTATTTATTTTTTGAATTGAAGGCCTAGATTGATTCTCAAGTGAGTATGTTGAGCATATGATTTGTCTCAATATTTATTAATTGTTACAAATTTTGTTAGGTTGTATTGACTTTTAATAAATTTGAAATTAGATATATGTCATATGGCTCACGACAATTTTCTAGAGATTTGAGATGATTATATTTCTAATAAATTCCTCTATGATAAGTTTCTGGTTATTTTTTCTTGTTCTTTTATATATAAACAAAATTTATTTACAAAATTGGCCATTGCTTTTAATAAATTTAAGCAATTTTCTAAAGATTTGAGATTATTCTAATTCTAATAAGTTCCTCCATAATAAGTTCCTCATTATTATTTATAACATTCATTTATATATAAACAAATTTTATTTAGTAAAATGGTCAATTTTAAAATAAAATGTATAATTCCTTTTTTTCTCTTGTTGAAGTTGATCCATAATATTTGTATACATTATTAATTAGATAAATGTGTACATTAGTAAACATTTTTGATATTTAATAATTTTTTTTGGTTATATTTATGAAACATTCAACTATATTAACCACATTAATATTATTAATGTAATTATAAAAATACATATAAAAATTTATGATTATTTGTTTTTTTTAATAATTTCAATTATGTTCCAGTTGTATTTTGTTATTTTTATTCTTAATAATATAATATTCTAAATATGTATTTATCAACCATATAATTTTTATAACTAAGTAATTAAATAACATTTAATTTTGAAATGAATAACACATTAAAAAACAAACATATATATATGAAAACTTTTAAAAACAAAAAACTATTGAGATACTGGATTGACAAATATTATAATACAAACAGCTACTCCAGCCTCCATCCATGAGATACAGGATTGACAATATGCAGATTCTTGTGCTCCATCATAGCCGATGCAAAGGATACCAAAAGAGGCTTGAAGAGAGCTATTCAAACAATATGCTAAAGACAAAGTTATTATATTATATTAACTCCAGAGAACAAATTTTACATTTTGGCCCATACCAGTTATTGAATAAATTTTGGCCGACACCAGTTAATGAAAAACATGGAAAAGAAAATAGACTTCCTAGTTTTTCCTTTACACCTCCCATGCTAGTGTGTGCGACTCCAATTTTCTAATCCAATAAACTCAGCAAGGCTATCAATCCAACAAATCCAATGAAGTCTCTGGCTTCCTGTATACGAACTACTTTTACAGACACACACAGGGGCACACAGACACACAGATAACTTTACTACAACGTCGTAGAAAGACACAGAGAACGTAGTACAGGAAAGTTTCTAGAGGACTTGTTCGTTGAATATCCAACTAAAACCACACCTTCGTCCTCGTTTTGCCTTTCTTGAGCTCGCTCTTCTACCTTTCTGATACAAGGTGCCAACTTGCATACAAATTCCTGAGCCTTCCTTCCCTTTCCAGAAAGACCACTATTTTCTTCACATTCCATTTCTCTACCAAGAATTCCAAGATGTCAGCGTAGTCTCTTGCTGTGTAAACTCCTAGTCTCTGAGTAACAGAAGAAAAGTGGTCAAACAGATTACCATCCTCCCCATCATACATCAAATGTGCAGTCATTATAACATTTTTGCACGTAAATCTTCAAAAGCTAGTATTGTGGTGTCAGCATCAATCTCAAACAACTTTTCAACAATCTTTGTGTATGCAGTCTCATGGCGCTTCTCATCTGCAGCAATAGTTTCACATATTTGGGCCAATTTCAGGACACACCATATCCTTTAGCAAATCTTGCAGTGTTGCCATGTGATATGAATGTTGCTCTTTCTTGGAAGGAAGTGTATATGAATCCAAGATAAGGACTAATGCCTGTACCTGGATACTGAACACTCAAAAAAGCTTAAGTCAGAAAATTCTCATTAAAAAGCTAAATACCCTGCAGAAAGCTTCAGCATGCAAAATGTCCAGTGAACAAATAGAGTGGAATCCCACATATTCTTGATACCAAGAGTAAACATAATAAAATACTTTGATAAAATGCTTGCAACGTTGAGACACTGTGCCATTCCAACCCCCATAAGATACTGAATGGTTTTTTCAATCTGTCTCATGTTGACTCGGCCAGACAAGTAGAGATATTTATGAAGAAAGTCCTCTGTTGTCCACATACGTGTCCATGTTGCCCATGAAGTGAGACTGGCTCAGTTTCATCTCTTACACCATCATATGAGTTAACCTGTGTCTGATAAGTAGGCAATGCTTCTTCAGTAATCATGTTTCCCACTAGACAAACTAAATAATCATCTGGCAATTCATGGGACCGCTCCCGCAATTCTATAATTTGGTCAATGAAGCCCTCAGAAAGAAGGATCAGGCAAAAAGTCTTGTGGCTGCCAAGACTTTCCAACAGGCTTTTAAATGAATCAGTACATTTTTTTCTGCCCACTCCTCCAGAGATTTAAAGATCTCCTTCTCAGGTGGCATGGAATGAGCCACCTGTTCACGAATTTCATGTGGTTGAAAATGGATTTTTGATCTTTTCAACTTCCCTGAAACTAGCCAGAGACATCGGAAATTTATAAGAATCAAATGCATATTTAGTAAATCAAAATGCAAGTGCTCTGCAAAATAAAAAATAAGTCTTAGAAGTTAAAATAGGGATAACTGAGAATAAAAACTATACTTATGACTACATAACCAAACATGTGATTAACAGGGAATCTGCTTTGTTTCATGGAAACTCAGAAATTCCAGACTAATTTGTTAATACGTTATAATAGCTAGCAATGTGAGTGAAATGGGTAGAAGGAAACTAGCACTGTAAGTAGAAGGGTGGAAAGAAATTTGGCATACCAACGATCGATCCTGGCCGCGATGAAATGTTCGGCCACGATCATCTAAAAAACCATGTAAACTCTATAAAACGCCCAACATTCTTTTAAACACCCGAAACCTGCTTATGGCTACTTACTGGTCTTCAAATTTGATGGTATTTACTGGTAAGCAAACACAAAACCCAAAAAAAAACAAAAAAAACATGTAATACATGATTTTTTTTATAACTTCTATTAAATCAAATGTCTAATTTTCAAATCAACTGAAAGTGGTGGTTCATTAATGTAATACATGTTATTTTCATTAATGTAATGGAAATTGATTCTGTTCTTTTCAACTTCCCTGAAAGATAAACCACTAATGTCAGAAATTCATGAGAATCAAATGCATATTTTGGGAATAAAAAAAATGCAGATGCTCTGCAGAGTATCGATCGAACTCTTAAAAATTAAAATAGGGATCATCGAGAGACAAAATCTACTTATGAATACATGACCAAACATGTGATTAACGGTGGATCTGCACTTTGATTTATGGAAATTCTGAAGTTAGAAGCTAATTTGCTAATACATTTGGGTAGAAGGAGAGCAGCAATGAAAGTGAAAAGGCTGGAAGGAAATTTGGCATACTGTTTACCATAACACTGGATATTAAAGATCCTGGCAGATCAGATGAAAGCTTATCTCGAAAAGCATATAAACTCTATAAAATGGCAACATTTCTTTTAAATCCCAAAACATTGCCATGGATCGATGTTAAACGCGGTTCAACGATCGGCCATGAAGTCTTTCTATCGAACGCAAATAATAATAATACTTTAATTCATTTAGGTTACCATTATAAATAAGATATTTTTATTCCGGGGAGAAGGAACCCTTTTTGCATAGTTATATTGCAAATTTTTTTCAAGAAACACTAAAAAAACAAAAAAATCAAAATTTTGATACATGAAGAGAATTGAATTTGTGATATAGAAAATTGAATTTGTGATCATTCAATAACACAACTTTAATTTTAATTTTCAAGTTTCAAGAGAGGGTGGAGTCTCTTTATACAAAAAATTCTTGGAGAATGAAAACTTAATTTAAGAATTGAGTCTCAAAGAGCTCAAAATCACTAAACTAACCATCAGATTTTTATTAAAACATACATACTCTGTCTTTTAAATTTAAACTTATATTTTTTTTTCATTTTAACTACCAAAATCAACCATTTAAATACAATTCTCTCAATAACATAGATGTATAAAAAAAATGTGTTTTATAAAAATATACAGAATGTACCCCTTTTAAATTAAAACCTATAATTTTTATTTTTAAAACTACAGAAATCAACCATTTAAATACAATCAAAATAATAAAACGTTTCTGTCAAACATTTTCAATCCAACCTTCGGGCCATGGAAACCTTGTGCGATCTGACCAAATTAGTGCGCAGGGCCGAAGAACGAGAAAGCAGCGCCATGGAACAATCGCGTGCATTCTGCAACATAAACAGCAGACGCCATCATGCCCTTCTGGTTGGGAGAAAGAAGTACTTTAAACTCGTAAGTGCAAAGGAAGCAAATATAGAAAAGAAAGCTCCTGCTGTACTTGGCGAACATGGGGGGCTGACCACAATTACTTACACAAGTGTTGATCGATCAAATCGCAGTTCCCAACAGAGTCTGTGTAGCCTTTGCGTGGGATCATCTTTTGTGCTGCTACCAAACCCTCATTGGCTGGTAAACTTTGCTTGTCGTCCTCATATTTTGTGGAGAAATAAATAAATCACATCTCATTATTACAATAGTTTAGCTTAAGGCATGTATCTACACGGAACTTAATTTTAGTATATAAAGAAATCGCTGTCTTGTGGTCTACCTAATATTGCAGCTGAATGGTGTGAATTATATATATTTCAATTTTATGGTCTGCTTAACAGTTTGTAATGATGAGGAAATTAATCTATAACTAGTGCATTAAATTGTTTAATGGTCACTTTCAATTACTTAAACTTCAAAATAATTAGAAAATTTAAGCTATAATTGTACTATTATAGTGCATAGCTCACTTTCAAATACTTCAAATTCAAAATGAACTTCAACTTGTTTTAAAAGACTCATGATTTTGATTGATTTTTTCACATTCATTTTTAATTAATTTAATGAAAAAATTTGTTATTTAGAATTTTAATTAATTGAATGATAAAATTTTATTTATATTTAAAATTTATAAAGATTTTTTTATAATTATTTATAAAAACTATCATGTTTTAATAGTCATATATAATATATAAATAATGATTTCATAAATATTTTTAATTAGCTTATTTGGCATTTTTTATAACTTTTATTTAATATTTGAATTTTATCTTTTATAACTTTTATTTAATTTTTTGGAATTTAAATCTTTTATAACTTTTATTTAATTTTGGAATTTTATCTTTTATAACTCTTATTTAATTTTTTGGAATTTAAGTTGATGTAATCATAGAATTTTGTTAGTATTTGAAATTTATGTCATATTTTTTTATTAGATATGTTGTTAGAAATATAACTATTTTGTTACATTTTATAAAAGAATTATTTTACTCTAAGGTGATTTTTTTTATTTTTTTTAATTTTCTTTTGGCAACTTTTATGGTCATTTTTCCACAAAATCTGGCTAAAAAAATGGGAAAATTATAGTTCAAGTTGTTGAGCTTGCACAATTCAAGTGCTCCAAAAATTCTATAAAAATGTTAATTCATTTTTTTCTTTCAAAAATGCAATTTAAATAATGGAACATAGTGATGTCACAAAAAATTGTGTGATTGAATTTTAGGAAAAGGAAAAAAAATAGTCGATATTTATGTGGTGCCAAATGAATTTTGTGGTTACACCTGTGAATGAATTTAATCACACTTTTCCCAATTAAAAATACTACATGACAATAATTTCCAAGAGAAATCCTAAGTGAGGCCAAGACATATAGATTGCATCAACAATTCAAGACAAGACACGACTTGACTTGAACCTATGATTGATGATCTTGCCATTATTTGATTACCTTTGAAATATTGTTTTTCCATTTTAATCTAATCATTCCATGTGACTCCACTTCCCTAAATTATCTCTCTAAAAACATGGATCCTCCTCATGAACATGCCCTTCTTACATCCTCGAGACTAGTGGTTGTTTTCCACGGTGTAAGAAAAATCCTCTCTCCCCTTCTTACATCCTTGAGACTAGTGGTTGTTTTTTTCCACAATAGTGAAAAAACCTCTCTCACGGAGTTAGTCTCCCCTAAATGTTAACTCATTGGCATCTCTTCTTCAATACGATAATTCAAATAACTTCTCAACGATTTCAACTCAATCTCTACATGGGCCAAGGATGGATCTTTTGGATTTGATAGCAAGGATTGGTTTTATTAGCAAGAAAAAACATATACAATCATACACTAATGTATGGTACACCAAAAAATTGTACTTAAGAAACCTTCAAATGAAATTATATACATCAATCATTTCGGCTTGTTTTTGTATTGTACAATAGGAATCGCTACTATATAATTATAGATGATCAAACCAACCACATCTTACTTAAATATTTAAATTGAACCATCTCCCTAACTATCACAATAAATCTCTTAATTGATGGCTAACTTCTCCCTTTTCTCTTCAATACTTATTTTTGTATAGACTTTTATGCACGGTATACAAATTATTCATATAATTTAAACATTATTCATGAATTACAATTAGGACCTAATCCTTCATTTATCAGATTTGAAAGGTGAAATTTTGGTCTATGATTCACAATTAATTTTCTCAAATATAAAAAAATTTATGGAATTTTTCTCCCCACGATATTTTGCGACTCTTTTCCATGATGAATCATGTATTTTCCTCAAGTTTACTACAAGCACACACCCATATATCATGTTAACAAATTAACTACAAGTTTTCTATGAATAGCTACATGGTGCGGCTTATTGAAGAAGTATTCACACATTTATTTTTATAAATTTAAAGTGGTATTTATTGGGAGGTTCTTTGTTGGTTTTGCATTAGATGACGAATTTTCCAAAGTAATGAGTTTAGTGGACTTTTGTGGTCAATTTCCCTCTTTAGAAATATTTTTTGGAGTCTATCTTTTATTTTTTATTTATTGCATAGCTACATAATAATGCACTGCAAACTTTCCATGATTGTAGCATATTTTTATTTCAATTAAAGACACGAGTTTTCTAAACCCCATAGCTTTTCTCTATTGATAATATTTTTTAGTATTTAGCATTAGATTAGTTTTTAGACTAATCGTTTCTTTTTCTATCCTTTTTACTTATTCAAGTTTTTAGCTAAGTTACTTTTGTAACTCTTTTTGGCAAACATAGTACAACAAATGATGGGAATGTTTTAGTATAAAATTTTCCTTGAACATCATGTAGGTTTATAATCCTTGAAATTTGTTTAGATATGGTGGTGAAATCTTTTAATGAAATATTAAACGCATTATTTGCTATCCATTTTTAATTCTTCCAAATTCAATATTAATGTTGTTGGGTTCTCTCATCTCCAAATTTAGTTTAAATTTCATTTTATAAATAAACCCAATTTCTTAGAGCCCATAACTAAATTTTAGTCCTGAGTAGGTTAACAACATGCCACATTTTCATACTACACATTCATCATTGGAAAAACTAGAATAATTTTTCTTAATATGGTCTTCAAGGGACTTTGTTGTCTAGATCAAAATTATGCAACAATATTTGTTGAGTTAAATTATAGACTTCTAATTTTCCAACATAAATTATCAACCCATGGCGGATAAGCTTGTAGATGTTGTGCAAAGTATATGCAAGCTTAATACCTCGTGCTCCCTAATTAAATCAGTTGCGCACATACACATTACTAATGCCTCTTTTCTACATCAACACTTGGAATCAAAGGCTATGGAGTGGATTCAAACATCTCTCTACAACTATTTATATTGATGATATTGATCGAGAAAAGATAAAACATCAAACTCACAACCATAAGAAAATCAATTTAACATTCGAAATTAAAACACAGTTAAATGAATTTAAACACATTATCACATAGACTTGGTCATACAATCATTTGACATATGTTGCTAAAACCCAAAACAAAGGAACACTAGATGTGCGGAAAATAAATTATCTACATAAAAAATAATTAAAAGGACACATTGTTGTAACTAATGGAGTTGTGAGAAAAGGGGGACCTACCTTACTCACAACCCCTTCAATATTGAAATGGTTTACTCGGTAAAATGGATAGAACATATAACTTTTATTCATACGAAAAAAAGATTACAGTCATGTACAATCTCACATGTTCGATCAGCCAACCAACCTCATTGCACTTAAAACATAGTGAAATTTATACAAGTTTTAAGGCACTGCTACTGAATTAGGAAAACTACTATGTTGTACTATTTCTTTTATCAATACCGGAAAAAATGTCAAAAATAGCTACTTTAAGTACGATCCATGATTGAAAGAATGTATCCAACTAATTTTGTTACATTGTTGGAGCTTTCCCTAATGTGGCCAATGAGAAGAAAATTAAAGATACGGGTGGGACAGTGAATCTGAAACAACCAATAGGACATCATCCATATAGGTATGTTCCCCACAAAGCCATGTTCTCGTTTGTTTTAAGATTAAGTGGAACATATACAATCGTTGATTCTACTACATGAAATACGGGCGAGTTGTAGAAATCCGCATCTACGGGAAATCGTGGAGTGTACGAGGAAATTGGCGATCACATTTTGTCTACACGAACTCACGGGGAGAGTTGCTTCAAATAATTACTAACATGCATAAGACTTTGATCGGTGAACTTGATAATTCGGTTAGGAAATAATTAGCTTGAAATACTTAAGAACAAGATAAAATGACACTTTTAAGTTAATTTGCATACCTTAACCACACAACACCCTTTTGGCCAAAACTTGGGTAATATAATCGAAATAAGTGTAATTAGGGGTCGAATGAGTTCGAGGACGCGAGTTTTATGAAATTTGTCAAAATTGAGAAAAAAAAATGGACTCAAAAATCTCCCACACCTAGCTTCTTGCATGTCCATATGCAAGAAAAAACATTGCATCCTTTGAACTAAAATTAGTCCTTGTCTTGTGTTGCAACCCCTTTGCGGCCAAATTGTCTAATTAGGCCTGTAGATTCTCCCTACATATGACTCCTATATGCTTCATTATTTTTCTTTATATAAGTAAATTTGCGCTTATTTATTCTTCTGACTCTGAGTTGCCTTCGGATTCCACTCACATCATGATCCTTTTACATGTGTAGGCTATTTTCCCTCAAGGTTTAATTCTCCTTTTGGAGGCTCGCTCTCACATAGTAAGTTAAATGATGATTTATTCCAATTCATACAGAGACCACTTTTCTAGGGTTGCCTCCCCCTCATGTTGTCCCTGGTAGGGGCACAGGGAAAACCAGGCTCCTCCACCGCCACTTGGTGGTCTTCTATTGTCCTATTCCTGCTTTCTGCGGTGGTGGATCTTGGAGAGGACACGCTCCCCATTCCTCTTTGTCGACGAATTTATGTTTTTCAACCTTACCTTTCCCATTGTACAAGCCCTGGTGCTTTTATTCCTTCCTATAAATTCTTCTTAATGGTATCCTCTTCACGAAATTTCCTTTGTTGTCGTCTTTACAACCCTAGTTCCATGTAAATAATTTAGCGGGGGTGGAAGTGCCCTTGATTTGGTCTTTTTTCACTGTCGTTTCCTCTTTTCTGTAACATACCCCGATAACCTCGCGGGGAAAAATGCATGGAGTTGAATTTTTCAACATTTACGAATGTGTAACCTTATAAATTTCTTTTTATGTTTCACCATTAACTATTTAAATACCCATTGTCATCACTTAGAGAAATATTTAGCAAAAATCATAGTGGGTTACCATGACCATTAATTGTTCTTGTTGTAGCATATTAACCAAATTTCACTGCTATAACTATGCATCGATCCCATGATCATTTTAATTCAATTAGTAGATCACCTAATTGATAATATCAACGTCGTATCATGAAAATTAACATCATCAAAACGACACAATTGTCAATCACATAAATAGTGCCGATATACCAGAAACCGAAGTAGAGGTGAAAACCGACAAACGTTTAATTTTATTATTAAAAACGCTCGTGAGGAATTGTCACCCCTCACTCCAATGGTTATGGGGAGTCCATCCCTTGACCATTGTAATAAAATTTACATATAAAAATAATCTTAAACGAAACATAACTAGCTATAAGTTATTACAATCATAATGATACCATTTACCCACGAATCATCAATCTACGCTTTGTATTAGAATTGTTTCCTTCGAAGTCATTGTGCAATTGGAACTACTAAACCTGCATGGACTAACAACTCTTTATCTTCCACAATGTTAAACTTGAAATTTCATTTTCTTAAGTCATCCTTCTTTCCTGCCATTTTCTGTCGTATTTACTTGATATCATGATTAGATAAAATATTAATAAACCAATAATCAATCTCTATTTGTGACACTTCAACAAATATTTGTATACACATTTATAAAACATAACCACATTGACATTAGTTTTCTTATTTAACATCATTTCACATGCATTAGTAACAAATAAATCAATATCAAGCATCACCTCTTTCCACGAACACTAATAAAAATCTTGTATGCACTTTCCTATTATCTCCAAAAGAAAGCTAACATACTATATAATAATCATGCATGCAAATGCATAACAATATTTTCAAGATAACTGTCAACAAGCAATTTCTCTTTGCCTACTCGTATGTTTTCTTTTCAATATGGATTAATGCAATAGATGTTATACTTATGCATGTGAATACATGTTCTTTTCCAAAAACATATTTTCCACCCAAGATCTATTCATAATGGTTACTATGTATAACAATGCCAACTCTATTTCAAACAAATTTAACATACAAGTTATAGTTTTGTGCATGCAATAACATATCTTGTTCTTCCTGCATGTAAAAACATATATTTCTTTCCAAAAGAAACCAACTAAATATTTCATGGAAAAATAAACATTTTCTTTTCCAAGGGTCAAAAGCATACCATATCATTTCATGCATGCAAAGTGACATTTCCCTCTCATCAAAGATATAACCAATAACTATGCATAATATTACTCCCAAGATAAAGCTAATACATAGCTAATCCCTTTAGGTTGGACAAATACATATTATTTTTTCCCAAAGAAGGCTAACACAATAAATATTATGTGATTGCATCTTCCTTTCTCTAGAAATCTAATACTCAAAAATATATTTTTCCCATGCATGCAAGCATATGTATTTCTCTAAATAATCTTACATAATAAAGCAGGTGATTACTCTTTTTCCTCTATAAGAATCTAATCCAATAATGCATACAAGGATATATTTTATCTTCTATTCATTTTGAAGAGTTTTAACACAATAATTATTTCCTTGCATACAATTATGCAATGTTCCAAATGGGAGAAATATGGGCTCGGTAGGGAATATCTTAGGATATTCCACTGTAGAATCACAGCAATATGGAATTACACCAATAGATCTAAACCAGAGAGATAGGCGGCGGGGCATTTACTAGATGCATCACCTTCACGAGGAAGGGTGAAATCCGAGAGGCTTCTGGCCCATTCCGGACTCTCTGCAGCAGAATAATGGTGGAACACGGCAAGTGTGGGAATGACACACTCATATTAGATTTTTCTGCTCTTAGGAACCTTGAATCTATAGATCTAAACAATGGATCCAAAGAAGAGAAGCAAAAACCAACCAAGGAAGAAGCGCTAAATTCCACTCTTAGGAAAATATGCAATAGGCTCAAGGAGGACATTGTATAAGCAAGCCAATGTGAAGAAATAGTAGCAGAACGGGGCTGGGTTCCCTTGTGTCGAACTCAAGAAAAGTTTCGGCAAGAATGAATGAGTTTAGAGGTTTTAACAGATCTCCCACAATCAACACTAAGTGAAAGAAAATCAACTAAAGGAGAGAGTTGGTAAATAGAGAAACCGTCCTTTCGTAATGGGTTCTGTTTGGAAGACACTAGAAATCAGCCATTAGACTCATGTTATAGTATGTAAACAAGAAATCAGATCTATAATCAAGTTCCTTTGTAGAAGTATTGGATTTACTTGGAAAGCAAGAAACAAGAATCCTTCGAAAATAATAGCGGAAACAATTGGAAAAGCTCCAGGAAAAGACTTGAAAACATTTTATATGAGGAGCTTCAGCTGATATCAGGTTAATATTCAGATCTACAACTGATATATGGCTGAAACAACAGATCCATACCAGATCTGGAACTACTGACCCTTCTAAACAAGATCCCCACAGGGGTTTTACTCAAAATAATGCATAAATAAGTGTAGATCTGGCTTTTTAATACCATGAAATTTTATTGCAAATAAATTCAATCATTATATAATCATGGTCCATGTAAACAAAGATATTTTCAAAGGATATGGTTACTCATCTCTTGATGCATGCTTGAAACCACTCTCTTCCTCTTCCTTGGCTCCATTCTCCATGTATTCTCCCATTTTATCTTTATTTCTCTCATGGGATTATAATAATATAGAATTAATTAAAATGGAATATATTTTATAAATCCTAAAGTATTCCAACTTTTTCTAAATCATAAAATAATTCCATCTTTTCTAAATCATAAAAAAGCATTCCGGCTTTTTCTAAATCACAAAAGCAATCCATAAAGCCTCCATAAATCTGATTTTTTTCTAAATTAGAAAAGCATTCCATAAATCCCTCATGCTTTTATTTTTAAAGGTAGATTTTCTTTTTCCTTATGAGAAAAATATCCTTATCCATACTTTTTCCAAATCTATTACTCATTATTTCTAAATATGGAAATATACCAACTTGGAAATATAATTTATTTCCATGGAAGAATATAAATTATTATAAATAAAATAATTAAAAATAATTCTTCAATATTCTTATAATCAACAATTACAAGAATATTAATAAATTTTAATATCAATATAATAATTAATAATATTTAATTATTTAATAACCCTCATTTATGAGAGTTTTTATGGTGGCTTATCACAAGGATATTACACTACCCACATCTTCAAATTTCTTGTCTTCCTCTATCAATGGACCACAGGTTCTTGGCTTCTTCCTTGGATTTTCTACTGGATTTTCCTCCTTAGTTTCTGAAGGAACAGAGTCCTTCTCTTCTTCCACGAAATATTTCTTTGACAAGAAATATTCCCATGTTTTATTCTTCTTCTACATAACCTCTTTCATGATGATTTTTATCAACCCATGGTGATAGAGGTTCTCCTCTATGTGGGTTTCCCTTTCCTTAGCAACAGTGGACATTTTCATCAGAGATGTTCTCAAATAGTAAGGAAAATTCAAAGGCTTGTCTCAGAAGTGGCCGAGAAGGTGAATATGAAACAAAAATGCAAGCCCAAAACGGCCTTCACAGGTAATGTATTTCTGCAGGAAAAACAACAGATGCTGATACTTACTTCGTAGGCAATCCCGTGGGATCTCTTTAATCCAATCAGGATTTGCAAGTTCTTTTTGAAGGAAGGATGCACAATTCTATTTTCAAACCGTTCATTCTTGAACCACCGCTCCTCGTCCTGTAGGATGCCACAAGCTCGAGCCACTAGAACCTCTATCAACCGATAGTATAAATTCTCCACTTGTGATTTATCACCATTTAGATTTAGATCGAAGGACTTTGTTACCTCTGAATTATGCCCACTGAATTTCTGAAACAAGGGTAGCCACCCTGCATTTTCTAGTCTTGCCTTACTGCGACGGTTAGTGTCTAACAATGTGGCACCTTCTAGTTCAAATATAATAGGGGAACACATTCTAGACATGCCTAGGAACAGGGGAGAACAAAGATAATTCATATCACAGAGATGCCTCTAATACTTTGCAAAAAAATGCGACAATGATAGTTTAAATTAGAAGTATTAGGGAAGGTGGAAACTTTCGAAAAACATAGGTCATGATCATGCTTTTCATCATGATCCGAACTACGAAATGGATATCGAAAATATAACTAAAGGATGTGTCAGAGTCATGATGGTCAGGAATGGAACTCGGTTTATGACGTAACGGCTCATAGCCACATTCTTTTGCAACGGTTATCATGACTTACATTCATGCAAATTTTAAAAATTAAAACATCATTACCTTTCACCTTAAGCATCATGTCACCAACCGTACCTTACAGATCTTACCTTGCATTGGTCCAGTACTTGGATGACGACTGCATTTGTCTTGAAATGCCCACCTTGAATTCTCATCAGATGCATAATTGTATATTTCATGATCTCAACCAATAATAAAAATGTTAGTACTTTATTAGATTAATTTAAAATAATGTACTATCTGCAATTTTTTTCTTCAGGAAATTAGTGGCGTTGTTGCAGGAAATGGAACCACAATTATTGAACGTTTTGCAGGAAAACCTATTTCTTCCGCTTTTGTACATTTCATTCCACATGAATGGAGGTGTTGATGTAGAATGTGTAATGCTCTCACAGGATTACAAGAAATTAAGGTGAGTTGTTAACCAATGCAAGGCCCATCACCATTAATGAGAATGAGGACCAAGGTACATTTAATGCATCCTATTAGGTGTGAATTTATGAGATGTTTTTGAATCCCATATAGGATCCAGCAGTCAAGGAGCCATAATGAACACCCATTTCTTCTCGCGAGATAGCCTATCATTAAGGCATACAAGCTTCAATGCATCATAAGGATCTAATATTCGACCTAGATAATTTTCTGATGTTGATGGGCCAAGATTGTTAAAAGGAGGGCCTTAATAAATCCCACACCCATTTATCATGATAAATCCAAAAATTAATTGAAAAACATAATTTATTAAGAGGATTCCAAAGGATCTACTGACTTGTGTTTTTAACAAGCCCAAGGAAGTCCATGCCCACCATATTTCAATTTTAGAGGGTTTGAAATACTGAAAAAGAAGACTCCAAGGAGGATTATTTTCCGTGACTAATCCATTGGGACCGAAAAGAAGGAATAAAATTGTACGAAATAAACATTCCTCTCATGGTTTACTGAGCACGAGGAGCAACAAAGTGAGCTCAATTTGTTAGGACAAAATCAATAAGAGGTAGTGAGAGAATGACTCTCTCTCCCACCCTTTACAACTCCTTTTTCTTCACAATTTATTTCACAAATTCCTCCTTGTATTGGTGTTTCTGATATAGCTTGAGTTTGTGCCCATTCACCAAGAAGGTAACATTCCCATAATCAATATTATTAACCCAAATAGATCCACTATCAAAAAATTTATCCATTTCATAGGGACCCATCCAATGTCTGTTGAATTTACCTTTAAATTTCTTAAATTTTGAAACATACAACAATGCCCAGTCTCCCTATTTGAATTACTCATTCTTAATGTATCTACCTTTCAATTTATCCCATTATTGTTGGATCAGATCAATATTCTAAAATGAATCCTGCCTAATCTCATTCAACTCGTTGAGCTTCAAGATTCTCTCTTGTTGTGCCTTATCATGGTCTATACCCAAATCAGATTCCATCCTAAAAGTTCTGATCTGAAATTCAATAGGCAGTAAAACTTGTTTTCCATAAGCCAACTCATATGGAGAGTAGTCAGAGTTGTTTCTCCATGTGATCTTGTAGGCCCACAATGCCTCAAGAAGTTGATCAGACCAATCCTTCTTATGTAATATCATTGTCTTTGTAAGGATTGTATCCAACAACTTATTTGTTGATTCCACCTACCCATTGGCCTGTGGATGGGAAGGGTTGGACTTCCGATGAGTAATATGATATTTCTGTACAATTCCCGGCACATTATTTGACACAAAATGAGTACCTTGGTCATTAAGGATCTCCCTTAGTAGTCCAAATCTTACAAAAATATCAGAAATAAGAAAATCTACCACTTCTTTCTCCATTTCTCTAGGTAGTTCTCTTGCTTCCACCCACTTTGTAACATAATCAATACAAACCAAATTATACTTCTTACCTCTACACATAGTATTTATGGGACCTACACAATCAAGAGCCCACCTCTCAAATAGTTCTATGAGAACTTGTGGTTGCAAAGTAATTTCATCTAATTAAACATGTCTCCCTATTATTTGGTAGCTATCACATTTTTGGACATACATTTTTGCATCTTTGAAAAGACTTGGCCAATAGTAACCTAAGCGGAGGACCTTGTAGCTTGTCCAATTATCTACAAAGTGTCCTGCACAGGGTTCATCGTGATAAGATCTCAAGATATCATATATCTTATCCTCTTTGACACACGTAGGAATAATAAAATTAGGTCCAGTGAAAAAGAGGTATCCCCTATTCTAAGATGATAGGCTTTGAATGATTATTTTTTCCTTTATTAACTTTTATTACATTGAATTCTCACTAGGGTTGTTACAATGATAAATAACAAGTGACCAATTAAATATTGACCCTTATTTTACAATGTTGTGCATAAGAGGTACCTTAGCTTCCTCGAAGTGGGTAACACATTTTTCCTTTAAAACCTTGTTAAGTAGTGTAATACCATAGATAAAAGCTTCTCTTAAGATTTCGTTGGGATAAATCACATTTTCTTGGGACTTGAGCTACTTTCCCTCTAACCACAATTTACTCATCATTTTCTGTTAGCTATTCAATCTGTCAAGAATTTCCACCCATTATGGAATCATAGGCACATTTTCCTTCGCAGAATTAGAGTATATCTTTGAATTTTTGGGATGAAAGGAAGCAATGCATTTTCCTTGCTCATTCACTATCATCCTATGTTGTAGATTTACATGATCAATAATCCATTTAACCATCTCAACACATGGTAGAATGGCTAGAATCTAAATTATGTAGGTATGACCTTTTAATATTGAGGCATATATTTTCATTGTTATTATTTTTTTCTTCTAATTCAACTAACATGAGTAAAGGAGGATATTTTTTCTCTTCGAAAATTTGAAATAACTAATCTCATCATAGTTGACTAGATAATCCTACATAACTAACAGTATATGAACAAATTTTCCTCTTATGCTCTTTGGGTCCTATTTCCATGGCTATGATATTTTCTTGTCTTTATTTTTTCTTTTATTTATTTTTTCTTGTTTCTCTTAGAAGCCATATCAAATATTCCAATTGGCCACCCACTTTAAAACCTAGACACGTAAGTAAGATTATAAAAAATCTAAATGTTTTTAAATGGGTATATAATTTCATTGTATATATATTTTATTCCTCTGTGAAAAATATCATCATTGGGGATCTAAAATACAACCAAATACACATGCATAAAATTTAATTGAAATTCAAAGAGCATAACCTAATTTCAATCGCATCCTTTGTTAAAAAATGTAATAGATTATAGGCTTTGAATTATTGAATTGAAATTTTTCAAAGTTGAAATATCTGTATTGATTGAGACACAAACTAAATTTGGAATGGGAACATATGTAATATAGGTCCTTAATATTCGAGGATGGTTGGAAGGAAATTTATTTTGAATGGACTACTATAATGTGAATCTTACAAGCTTGCACCTTCAAATTGAACCAAACTTGATCTAGCAATAAGTCCCTATCAATTCGAAGATAAATAATTGAGAGGAGGCTAAAATTATTTCATTTCATAAGAACTAACTAGTTCTTTTCCTGACTACCTTATGGCATGATATATCAATTTGAGGTCAATGGATAGTAAAAAAATAAATTAAATTGTTCATGTCAGGGGTTGCTAACACACCAAAGTGTAGTGAAGAGTTTGGTAATATGGTAGAGGATATCTAATATCTAAGAATGCTAATCACATTCAAAAGCCTGAAAGGGTTCAATAAATTTATGCTTTGAGGTTAGCCCTAGCTTTGCTGCTCACTCAATGATAATAAAAAATATGATAAGTATTTATTTGAATATTATGTGATCTTAAAACACCATGGATGTGAATCATACATTTAATTTGAATGTCAGAAAAAATATTCTAAGCTAAATTAATATTTGACATATTTAGATGGTTACAAAGGTATTATTGCTACATTAATTTCAAATATAGTGTAAATATTTCAACATTGAATACCAAAGTTCAAATTTTGATATGAATTCAATATGCTATTGGGAAGATTTGAAATATGTAGTATTTCAACTTATAAGACCCCCATGAAATATTGATGGACATTGAAACATACTCATAATAAACATTCAAAATTCGTTGATGGACCATTGAGCTACTAAAACATAAGAAACATTTGAACCTTAAAAAAGTTTCAATTAACTAAATATTAGGAGACTTGAAAAGATACATAATGTGTTATTTGGAAATTCCATGATGAACCATCAAGCCATGATAAAAAATGGTCAAAATTAAAAAATTTAAAGTTCAATGATAAACCATTAGGAGGATCCATAATATGGAACATTTGAACGTTGGAACTTTCCTAATTATCTATTGGCATTCTTAAAACATTATTTGAAATGATAATGAAAATGCTCTAATGAGATATTAGGTGGTTCAAAAAGATTTTTGAATGCAATATTTAAGAACATATCATTGAACCATAAGAATTTTTTGAAACAAAAGGGTATTAAAATGAATTGTTTGGAACATTGAAGACATTTCTAGAAGAGACGACTCACAGCTTTCAGACTCACCATTAGGAAGGAATGGAAGATTAAATTTTCAAAAGCTAAAAGCATATTGATGAAGCATTGGGAGAGTTCAAAGTAGTTAAAAGAAAAAAATTCAAAAATTCCTAATAATCCATTGAAATAATTTCAAAAGGATTTAATACATATTTTTATACTCCTAGATGAATAGTCAAGGCTTGCTAAAAGATGAGATATTTGAAATCTTAAACTCTCTCTATGAATCACCAGGGTCATTCAAAAAAAATTGAAAGAAAACTTTCAAGAAAGGATGATGAATCATGAAGAAAATCTCAAATATGATAAAACTTCAAAATTTAGATAATGTTGATGAATTATTGGGGTAAAAATGCAAGCCATTAATATTATGGGAAGGCTTGTTAAACTATTATGATACTTTTGAAATAGTAAAAAATACACCACAAACACTCAAGCTCAAAGTCTTTAAAGAGCCATGGCCATGTTATAAACATGAATTCTCTAATTCCTAATGAACAAGGAAATTAAAAAATTTTGAAGAAAAAAAATCAAAGAGGATCCAAAAGCAACACATAAAAATACTAGGGTCTTCTAGGGAAATCAAGAAAGTCATTATCCATGATATTTATAAGACCTTAGAAGGATTAAAATTAAGAAAGCCCCATAAAATAAATGGTAAAAATTTAAAATAGAAAGGAGTTTCCAAATAATATACAATTATGGTTGAGATATATGGTCCACAATAGGATAACAGTTACAATATACCATGATTCTTATGCCAATGGGAGTAACGAAATGAGGTTGTTGTCTCCTACTAACATAATATTTTATTGATTATGGTGTGAACATTTTTGTTGATTGAACTCTCCCATGTTTCTTTGAAAAAATATTAAAATAACTTCTCTCATTGGAAATAATTTATAGTAATCCTATACAATCCCTTACTAAAAATGCCCACTAGTTGTTAGAAAATAAAAAAGGAAGACACGTTTTCTCTTTTTGATAATTACTTGTGATTTATTTCAATTATTATTGTCTTTAATATGTTCTTCTTTTATCACAAGAGAAATATTATGATGATGAAAACCCTACCTTTACTAAGCACGCAGAAGGAAAAGGAAGCTGAAAGTGCTCTAGGGTTTATGCGCGGCTCCTGCCTCAGCGCTGACACCTGAATCTCTCCCAAGCGCCTCCCCAGTCCGCCCCTACTGCGCTGTTGAGGACAGACGATGGTCCGCCTGCCATGGCAGGCCCGACGGGGGGAAGTGAAGGCGCTTCCCCCTCACAAAACGACAAACAGGAAAATGGGGACAAACTAATCCATTCGACCCCTATCACCATCAATCTGGAATCAGAAGATAAAGGCCGTTCTGAAGAAAAAGCTGGTGCCCCTGACATGCAGAAAGAGGTACAGGAAGAAGCTTCGGGAAAAAAGGAAATACCCCAAGCGAAATCAGCCACATGCAAGCCGATTGCTGCAGAACGGCCCAAAATCGAGCTGCCCAGCCACAGAATCAATGGTAGAATACAGTACATGAAGGACCACGCTTTAATCGGCAAATTTATAGGTTTCTGGCCCATGGAAAAAGCTTTGCACGGTTGGATTGCAGCCAAGTCGAAACCAAAAGGGCAGGTCGTCCTCCAACTTGGCCCAAAAGGCTTCTTCACTGCTATCTTCATCTGCATAGAGGACAGAAACAGGGTCCTGGATGGAGGACCCTATTTTTTCAATTCAGCAGGCCTCTACCTGAGAGACTGGGTCAAGAGATTTAACCCGGATAAGGAGGATTTTAGCTGGGCCCCTGTTTGGATTAGACTCTACTCGCTCCCCCTGGAATATTGGGATGAGGAATCTCTCACAGAAATTGCCAAGGGTTTGGGAGAGTTTATCAAAATCGCAGAGGAGACAAAGTTAAGCCGCTACACATCTTATGCTCGAATATGTGTCTTCATGCGTCTGGACCAACCTCTCCCTGATTCGGTAAGTCTCTTTCACGATGACTTTGAGTGGATTCAACCCCTGGATTTTGAGCATGTCCCCTTCCGCTGTCGTAAATGTCATGTCCATGGACACCTTTTCAGGGATTGCCCTCTCAACGCCAAGTCTCAAGCCCCCAATCCCCCTGATGCTTCTGATTCAGATGGGTTCACAAAAGTCACCAATCGTCGAAGATCCCAGAAGAAGAATGCCACAGGGAAAAAACCCGTGGCTCAGACCGCCTCTATGCCCTCCACCAGTAATAGCTTTGAAGCTCTTGCCTCCGTCACAGAAAACCTTCACCCTGAAGCTCAAAAAGCCCCCCTCCAAGCCCACAATGTCCCGACTCCTCCTCCGCCCAATTCCAATCCCACTCCCGAGGCTTCAAAGGAACAAGGCTTTGCATCGGAAGATATACCCATAGATCCAGAATGGCAGCCGAATGGAATGGATGTGGACTGCATTCCAACTTAGGACCTGGAGGGCAGTAGTCAAGCGCAAAATATGGAAGTCGAACCCGAGAGCATCGACCTCACGGGGCTGGATATCCTGGAACTTGAACTGGCTTGCAAAAGAAAAGAATTTGATAAGATACCAGACCAACAGTTAGACAGGCTGGAAGTCATCATCTCCAGAGCTTTTCGACAAAAAGAGCTAGGAATCCAGCCAGGAAGCAAATGGGATGGTCAACAATCAACCAAGGACTCCAAGAAACGAGGCCGGAAAACTGATTTGGAGCGAACAATCACAGTGGGGAAGCTCCTGGTTGAATCGGGACGATATGCAAAATTGACGAAGTACTACAAACTCCTCCCCCAAAGTGAATTATGAAGCTAAGCTCATGGAATGTTAGAGGACTGAATAGTCCAGGGAAATCAAGAATGATCAAAAACTTGATAAAGTTGGAGAAACCACAAATCCTTTTCATACAGGAAACCAAATGTAATAGTAGCACTCTTGGCAAAATCCTCACTAGCGCTTGGCCGAATTGTCAATCTGTGGCAGTTGATGCCTCGGGAGCTTCGGGAGGGCTCGCCATTGCCTGGAATACCCAAGCCATCACGCTCTCGGATTTCCACGCCTCTCATCACCTCATTCAAGCCACTTTCCACATCATCGGTACCAACGTCCATGGACTTCTCTCGAATGTCTACTTCCCCCAGGAAGCGGGCAGGAAAATGGCACTCCTGGATACTTTGGAAGTGTTAAACAGTGTCCGGTCTTATCCTCTCTGGATTCTAGGAGGTGACTTCAACATGATCACCAGCCTGGGGGAAAAGAAGGGAGGCCGGGCTAAGCTTGAGCCAGAAAGCGAGTACTTCAAGGACTTCATTCAACACAACTTGCTAATAGACCTACAGTTCAGCAATGGTATTCACACCCGGAGCAATCGCAGAATGGGACGCCACCTTATATCATCCAAGCTAGATCGATTTCTAATCTATGACAATGCTGTGCACTTAGGGGGTGATATAGCCGCCTCAATCCTGCCTCATTCAGGATCGGACCACTGGCCTATTTCCTTACAGTGGCTGCGATTGGGCGACTCCAGAAAACGACCCTTTCGATTTGAGGCTTGTTGGCTCACCCATCCCGCCTTCAAGGATCTCATCAATTCCTGGTGGAGAAACATAAAACCGCCTGAGGGATCCAAAATGTACCAGTTCCAGTGTAAGCTCAAATGTCTCAAACAGCTCATCAAGCAATGGAACCACTACACCTTTGGCAACATTTTCCAAGCACAACAGGATCTCAACAGGGAAATGGGAGCCCTCCAGCAACAGATCATCAAGAATGGCTACACGGATGAGCTAATGGAGCGGGAGCAACAGCTCAAAGCCCAATTGGAGGAACGATCAAAGCAAGAGGAAATACTCTGGCGGCAAAAATCCAGGGTTAGATGGCTGAAAGAAGGTGAAAGAAACACTAAATTCTTTCACAGGACCACTATTCAGAGGCGCATGCACAACTCAATCACTGCCATTAGGACTCAGGAAGGGGAGAAGGTGGAGGATCAGGCTGAGATTGAGCGAGCATTTCTAGCTCATTTTCAAACGGTGCACAAAGAACCTCCCGTGGACAGGAGCGCTGCCATCAACAAAATTACTCAAAACATTCCAAAAATTATCACGGCTGAGCACAATCAGCTGCTCCTCCGCCCAGTGTCCAGGCAGGAAGTTGATGTGGCCATGAAGTAACTCAAAGAGGGAAAAGCTCCTGGACCGGATGGGTTCTCAACCACTTTTTATCATCAATTTTGGGACCTCATCGGTGAGGAAGTTTGGATGGTTGTGGAAGAATCTCGGGCAATGCACTGGCTTTTCTCTTCTTTAAATGCAACATTCATAGCTCTCATCCCAAAAGAAGAAGAAGCCAGTACTCCGGAAAATATCGCCCCATTGCGTTATGCAATGTGATCTACAAAGTCATCTCCAAGGTAATCGCCAACAGATTAAAGCCGCTCTTGCCTCTTCTGATCTCACCGGAGCAGTCTGGTTATGTCGAAGGCAGGCAGATTCTTGATGGAATTATCCACACTCATGAAATCATCCATTCTCTTAAGCAGCTCAAACAGGTAGGTATGATTCTCAAAATTGATCTTTCCAAAGCATTTGGTAAATTAAGCTGGACTTTCATTCAAAAAATGCTATTGGCCTATGGCTTCTCTCCCACTTGGGTTCGTTGGATACATAGTCTCATCTCCTCCTCGTTTTTCTCCATTCTCATTAATGGGACTCCTTCCCGCACCTTTACTCCCACTAGAGGTATCCACCAAGGCGACCCTCTCTCCCCTTTCCTGTTTGTCCTCATGGCGGAGGGTTTAGGTCGTCTTCTCTCTTCAGCTCTCAACTCCCAGCTCATCCAGGGTATTTCTGTTCATAATGCACCTGCTGTCACCCACCAACAGTTTGTGGATGACAATATGGTTTTCGTCTATCCCTCTGTTCAAGAGGCCTCAAAGTTAAAATCCCTACTGCAGGACTTCTCCATTGCTTCAGGAGCCAGCATCAACAACCTTAAATCCCAGATTTTCTTCTTTCACACCCCCCCTCAAACGCAATCAGCCATTGCCCGTATTCTTGGCTTCTCTTCAGCCTCCCTTCCTTCCACCTACCTGGGCGCTCCTCTTATTGCTTCCCCGCTTAAGCATGCCTCTTGGCGCAAGCTCTTAGACAAGCTGGAAACCCATCTCTCCTCCTGGACCTTCTGCACCATAAACATTGCGGGAAGACTGGTTCTCATCAAATCCTTCCTCCAATCCATGCCCCTCTACCTCTTCTCCATTATGGCGGCTCCCAAATGGGCTCTCAACAGGATTAAAGCTCTTCAAAGGAATTTTCTCTGGGGATCAAAAGGAACCAACCGAAAATGGGCCTTGGTTCAATGGTCTACTGTCTGCAAACCTAAAGAGCAAGGGGGAATTGGCCTTCGTGATCCGATCCGTAGCAATGCCATTATGAATGCCAAGATCTGGTGGAACTGGTTAACAGCTCCGGAAAAGCCTTGGGCCATTCTTTGGAAGGCCAAATATGCTCAAAATCAACCCCAGGCAGACTTAGCAAGACTTACGTCGGAAAAGAATGGTTCTATAATCTGGAACTCTGCCAAGCATCACCACCTTCTCATTCAACAGCACAGTTTCTGGGAGATAAGGAATGGCACATCTGCAAGGTTCTGGACTGATTCATGGGAACAGCTTCCAAAACTCACCAATACCTTCAATCCGTCCATGGAACCTGACTGGGAAAATAGACAGCTTGAGACCATTAAGCAGTACTGGGACGACACCGATAGGCAGGGTTATAGGCAATGGAAACAGGTAGCCAGAATAGCCAGGAACGCCACCGAGCAAGAAATTCAAGCCATCACCGATGAGCTTAAAAATCGATGCATCAGGGTTTCGCATGATCAGGACATTTTAAGATGGGGGCACACACCTAAGGGCTCCTTCTCCACCAGAGAAGCCTACAAGATCCTCAGTGTGGATCCCGAGCCCAAAGATCCTCTCTGGGGTAATATCTGGAATTTAGGAGTTTGGCCCAAAGTGGCCCTATTCCTCTGGCTCCTTGGCCACCAACGCATCCTTACATGGGACAACCTTCGCAAGAGGCACTTCCATGGCCCTTCCATATGTCCCAATTGTGGTGCCAATGAAGAAACTCAGCAGCATTTCCTTCAAGCTTGTCCCCTGGCCGCTCAGATGTGGGAGAAAGTCAGCTTCAGATGCCAAAGAAATTGCAAACCTGACCCTGATATCAGAGGAGCCATGCGGGATTGGCATCATCATCCCTTAAAGAGCGGAATTCTCAATTACCTATGGAGAATCATCCCAGGCCTTCTCCTTTGGACCATTTGGAAAGAGAGAAACAAGTGCATTTTTAAGGACCAGAGGACCTCGACAGAAATAATTTGGAGCAATTACTGTCTTAATCTTATGGAAACCCTTGACATGCAGTCCTGGAGCATCAAAGATTTCCCCACTCTAGACAAGGAGAAGGCCATATGGGAGAATTGGGGAATCAAACTTCAACCCAAAGCTCAGAAGCAAACAGCTCTCAACACAGACAGATTACACCACTCATGGTCTCCCCCCCTCAGAAACTCCTTTAAACTCAACTTTGATGGGGCCTCAAAAGGCAATCCCGGCAAAGCAGGCTTCGGGGGTATCATTCGGGACCATGATGGTGCTCCTCTTGTTATTTACATGGGAAGTATTGGATGGGATACTAACAATTTGGCGGAGCTCGAAGGATTGTGGCAAGGCCTTCTTCTCTCATAGCAGAAGGGGATGCACCCTATCGAGATTGAAGGTGACTCACAGATTCTCATCACCATGGCTACCCAACTTCTCAACGGGGCCCGGGCGCGTCAGATTGCCAGCAGCTGGAGACTGGAAGCTAGACTGGAAATTATGGAAAGATGGCTACAGGAAAATAGGGCCCTCCTTTTCAAGCACACCAAACGAGAAGGCAATAAGGTGGCGGACTTACTTGCCAATTTAGGGGTTGACTGTGGAAGTAATCTAATTACAGGGACGCTGGACATTATTCAGAAAGAAGATCAAAGAAGGATTTGCCACAATCTAATTCAGAGGGAGGCAAACCCCCCGGATGCGGGTGCTACGATGGCAATGGAGTGTGAGAGGACAGGAGCTACCGGACGGGAGGCCACTTGCCATCCCTCACGGCAGCATTGACTACACCTGTCCGACCGAGCACGATGAGCCAGTTTCATCTGTCCGCAGTTATTTCAATCCCGCTTGTGTTTAATGGAGAATGCTCTGAAGGCGATTCTTATCATCCTTGAGGCGATTCGAGGCAGCCTCGATTGTAGAACCCACATCTCGCAAAATATTTGCAAGCCTGGTTATTCAATGCGGCGTTTGGAGAGTTGCAGGTTGTGTTCTTTAAATGCTATGGAGCCGCTAGCCCCCCAACCGATGAACGCGCAATGCAATTCTGCTCTGGACAGAGCCAGAGAACGCACCTCCACTGGTAAGCGTAGTCGACTTACCTGTTGTCTGCAGCCCGATGATAACTTACACATTTCTGTAGCTGGCCCTTGTTTCCTCGCGACTGTTGTGCTGGGCATCCCTCCTGCTACGTGCTCTCAGATACTTCCGAACTCGAGTCCTGCTAATTCTGCAACAATGCCTAGGCTGAGGCAGAGAATGAGGTGCAGGAGCGGGCCTTCGCGCTCTGCCAGAAGGCCGTCTCCCTCTCCTTCCTCTTCCCCAACGGACACCTCCACTCACTCTGACAGTCTCCCTCGCCTCCTCCGGGGGCGCTTGCTCCGTTCTGGACGAAGGTTAGATTCTCCTTCTGGAGATGCGCTGCCCGCTCAGTCGCACACTGCCCTTTTCTCGTTTGACTGTGCTCTGAACAAGCCTCGCGTGACGGTGGCCATCTCCGTGGTCTTCTTGGAGGAGCCTATTCTGGAGATTCCACCAGAGGATCCTGATCCTGACGCCGGCACACACATGAACCAGATGCAGCATAGCGCGTGGGGTCAGCCTGAGGCTTCCGGGGCGACTCTGCAGGCGGATTCTGTTCGTGTTCCGGCTTCGGTCGCTGAGGCTGCTCACCATAATGTTGATTTCCCCCATGTTCATAGCAATCCAGAAGACTTCAGCTGCAGGATTGAGGAGGTTCCGCTGGATGAGTAACTCGTCTCTCCTTTCTGGTTTCTTTTGTTTTTTCTCGGCCCTCTCGGAGGGCCTGTTTTGCTATACCAATGCCTATCTCAATTCTGGTCCATTTTCTGTAAAAAATCAGTTTCAGACCGCTCTATGGTCTCGTCTTGTTTGGGACCAGTGTATTAGCAATGCGTATGGTTACAAGTCTATGTCTTTCCAGCTCGATCCCCTGCGAGGGATTTTTTCTGTTCTGGGTTCTTCAAGATGGCGCCCCCTGCAGGGCTGCCCAAATCTAGTCACAGTCAACCTAAATTGCCTCTCTGAAGGCACAAATATGGCCACGCCCAGTTGTACATTATTTTCTTACTGATAATAGATTACTTTCACTTAGCAAAAAAAAAATATGTTCTTCTTTTATCTTAGTTCATCAAGAAATTACCAAAATCAAAACATCTAGATTAAGGACACCAGATGTAGGCACACAACCAGGGAAAAACCCCTATATAGTTGAAACCCCAGTCAAGAACCCTTCATTCAGTAATTCAAATGAGATAGACCAAGACCCTAGGCCAAAAATCCTTCCTCCTCCACCCAGTCAACCTTCCAATATGTTTTAGCACACTTCAATAGTCTCTTCTTGTACAACAACCTCAATCCAACATCAACCCAGAAATTTTGGCCCATTGTCACCAGAATTTCAACCGAGCTTCAAAATTTGGGCTTCCCCAACAACTACA
The DNA here is from genome assembly GCA_034641835.2 of Pinus albicaulis. Lineage (NCBI taxonomy): Eukaryota > Viridiplantae > Streptophyta > Pinopsida > Pinales > Pinaceae > Pinus > Pinus albicaulis. Next base: position 71,574 of record JAXQQM020074176.1, read on the forward strand.
AATTTTGTCCCTTCCATCAGATTCACAACTTCACACATGTGGGAAAATAGAGAGATAATTTCGAATTATTTTTCTTGTCAGATACCTCCTTCCTACTCTATCCTTGTTCTTATTCTTCCTTGAAATTCATACTTTTTCTGGCCTAGGAAGCTGCAAATCAAACTTGTCGTGAGCGAGTGACAAATGAGGTCGAGTTGTTGTCTTTATATAGTGATTATGCTACCCAATTTAGGCCGACTTGGTGGAGGAGGCCTAATTGACCTATTTTAGAATAAAATAAATTTCTTCTTTGAATAGTAAATCCCAAGAAGGGTTATTTAATATGACATGGACAAGGACACTTGAAATAAACCCTAGAAGCCTTCAATCAAGGCTTTGACCAAAAAACAATAGACCCAAGCATGAAACTCATGCTTTAATAAGTCAATTTCTTAAATAATAATAAAATATTTTTCTTTCTTTTGTTAAATACATTTTATTATGACTCAAGTACAATCATGAAAACCAACACTAGTTACATTCTTCAATATTAGTAAGTCACATACACCTAAAATATATCTTGAAATTGTTTCGTTGACATAGATACCTTTCTATTAAAAAATAATCTGAGGTTGATTGAAAGATGTGACCCTCAAAAATATAAAAATATCGATATACTATTATTCTTATATTTAATAGGGGTAGTAACAAAAGAGTGATCTGTCTCTTATTAACATAATGATCAATTAATTGAAACACGTGAAAATACTTATTATTCGATTTTTTTCTTTTAAAAGAATTTGAAATTTGAAATCATCAAAAAATTGTTATATACTCCAAATGGTTATATACTATATTTCTATAGTTTTAGGGACATGGTAACAGTCGGGATGGGGGAAGTGTCCCAAATATGAATGAGAGCACCCCGAATTTTTATGGGATGGAAAGTTGGGGATATCAATAATAATAATAATAATAATAAAACAATGCTAAAAATTTAGCTTTCAACATAAATATTTGTAGTTGCTTCAACCATGTAAGCATAAGAAGCTATACTATATAATATTATGGATGTCCCTTACACTCTCCAACTCTAAAAAGGATTGAACAATTTAAAAAAGGGCTAGGTGACATTCCATTATTGGCCACTAGACATAAGAAAATAGTAGTTTAGATTCAGAGAACATAAGTGTAATTGTTTGCAATTAAAAATAAGGTCCATGATGGGTTAGCTAATTATCTCTATAGAAACTTTGCTTCCTCATATTTCTTGTTAATGGTGATTATGTTAAAACATAAAATTAATTCACTTCTCAATTGGGAATTACTATAAAACACTTTGGTTCAATAAAGAGATAAGGTTCATGCCTTAAATTAAGAAGGTGATTAAAAATGGATTTATTCACATTTAGTACAAATCCAAGTCATTATTGGCTATTTTTTTTCAAAATGGTTGAGGTTGGAATGCTAGAATCACTATACTTGCAAGACTCCTAGAAATCCATGTAAAATATGTAAATATTGAGATGACCCAAAAAATGAAAATAACAAGAGAAATAATCACAAGGATCAACCCTTTGGAATGTTGGATTTCTTTTTTTCTTGACATAGAGACCATGTTTGTTCTTTAGTTTTCACTAAAAATATAATATTGAAATCACCAGAGGCCCAAATTGAAACCCATCATTCGATATCCATGTTTCGAGTTGCAACTTGTATAATAGATTTAGATTCATTATAATAAAAATATAATGCAAGGGAAACATTATCATGTTGTTCAATAATCAATGCCCATGTGATTATCAACATTGAAGATATATGCCTTGAAAATCTCTAAATATGCCAAAACATCCCCAAAACATGTGTGAAATGTCCCTATAATTTGCTTGGAATATATTGTAGAAAATCGACAAGTCTTGTAGCCCCATTAAAGTCCCTAGAATTTCAGGACATTTCTTAAAGTTCTGAAATCCTAGAACACTAGAATGCCAACTAAGCAAGTTTAATTTGACAAATAATGTATATAATTCAATATATACATTATTTAATATACACCAAGATATACACTATTTAAATCCAAACATATATATCTAAACCCATACAACATTTAATGTCGATATACCACTTAATGCATTGTTGCATAGTGTATATTGGTTACCTTATTTTTAGGAAGCAACTAGTAACCACGCAACATAGATTATACATAAATGGAAAATGGTGTAGTCAACTTCCATCAAATAAGAATATGGCTAAACATTTAATTTATATATACAACATTTAGTACAAAACTACAAAGTAAGATATTGTTAGGCTAACAACTGTGTATATTTTGAAATGAGGCTTTGCAAATTTTAATATAATTATCATTAATTAATAAGTGTATGGTAGGGATTTAACCTAATGAAATATTCAAGAAACATTTTTAATATTTATCAAAGAAAAATGGTTGAGATTTATTTCAATGGTAGTTATACCTTTTTTTGCTTTTCAATTTAATTATTTTTTTTTGTAGAATTAAATAAAAATAAAAATATATGAAATATTTCAATTGTGAAATGAGTTATGGATTTTTGAGTATATGGAATTGATAAGACATATTATTGTAACAAAGCTTATTTGCAAGTTAAGAATTTGAAGATAAAGTGGGAGTGAATTTCCATAATTAAGAATTTTGTTACAAGTTTATATATATATATATATATATATATATATATATATATATATATGTTTCACTTATATGTTATTTTTTATAATTAAGAATAATAATTATTGCCCCATGAAGAACTATGTAATTTAGCATAGGTCTATTTAAGTTGTGATTTACTAGAAACTAATAAAATCAAATCTCTCAATATACAAACTTCTTTTCATTCTAAAACTTGAAAGAAAATGTGCATTTCAATTGATTTGATTTCTCTTGACAGTTGGTAGATATGAAATTAGTAGATATGAAATTCAGATAAAATTATAAATTTGTTATTCTAATAATTTATGTAAGATTGATACACCTCATAGATTCATACTATTTTAATTTACCATTAAAGAAAATTTAGTCACCCTCGATGACCATCCCCTTTCATTAGAATTCATAAGATGGGATGATGTGCACTATTACTCTGACTATAATTTCAACAACTACATCAGATCCAATTTACTGCGGAGGTTATTGCCATGTAAATAGTTTTCATCATCTTACAGACTTTGCCAATATTTCTATCTTAAACCCATGTTTATTGACGGAAAAAGCGCTCACTGAAGTTGGATGTTTGTACTTCTTAATCAAATCTGAAAGAACGTTCCCAGAAATTCATGAAGAAGGTTCACCACCTGATACATTATTTGTTTATGAGGGTGTCGAAAATAAAAGTTTTTTTGAAAAGTATCGTAGATGTGTTTTAACTTTTAAAGTTTTTTAAATACAAATATTATGTGAAGGGTAAAAAATTAATTGAAAAATAAAATTTATTAAATTACTAAGTAAAAAGATAAATTTATTTAATTATTTAATTAAAAAAATTATTAAATTATTTAAATAAAAAATTAATTTACTAAATTATTTAAGTAAAAAGATTAATTCATCAAATTATTCAATTAAAAAGATAAATTTATTAAATTACATGTATTTTAGACATAAGTACTTATGATTATTTAAATTATTTTAGTTACTTAATTGAACTCTTGTCATTATTGTTATAATTGTCTTTCTTGTTTTTATATTTAAGAGTATCTTAATATTATTTTTAATTGGAGTTGTTTTAATCTTAATATCATTTTTAATTATTGTTTACTAAATTTTAAACAAAAGTAAATTAGAATTTACAACAGAGTTTAGGGTGTATTTACGAATATCTTAATACTATTTTTAATTACAATTTTTTTAATCTTAATACTATTTTTAATTATTACTTGCTAAATTTTAAACAAAAACAAATTAGAATGTACAACTCAGTTTAGGGTGGATGGGTGAGCTTTACATATGTGCTAGATGGGCGAGCTTTACATTTGGCACCTGAAATCTTGAACCTCCCTTCCCTGAAGGGAAAGGCCACCTATTTTCTTCACATTCCCTCTCTCAACCAAGAATTCCAAGATGTCAGCATAGTCTCCTGCTATGTATAAACCTAATCTCCGAGAAACAGAAGAAAAGTGATTAAACAGATTACCATCCTGCCCATCATACATCAAATGTGCTGGCTTTACAACCTTTTTCCGTATCATATCTTCAAAAGCTAGCATTATGGTGTCACCATCAATCTCAAACAACCTTTCAACAATATTTGTGTATACAGTCTCATGATGCTTCTCATCTACGGCAATAGTTCTACACATTTGTGCCAATTTCAGGTCACCATATCCTTTAGCAAAACTTGCAGTGTTGGCATGTGATATGAATGTTGCTATTTCCTAGAATGACATGTATAAGAATCCAAGATATAGACTATTTTCTATGCCTAGATACTAAACAATCACAAAATCTCAAATGAGAAAACTCTCATTCAAAAACTAAAATATCCTGCAAAAAGCTTCCAACATGCAATATGCCCGGTAAACAAATAGAGTGAATCCCACTTCTTGTTTCTTCCATTACTAAACATAATAAAATACTTTGACAAAATGCTTGCAACGTTAAAGACACTGTACCATTCCAAACCCAATAAGCGACTGTATGGTTTTTTCGATCTGCCTCATGTCCACTCGGCCAGACAAGTAAAGATATTTATGAAGAAGATCGCCATGTCTATTCTCCTCCGCCGTCCACATACGCGTCCATATTGCCCAAGAAGTGGGACTGGCACCAGTCTCATCTCTTACACCATCAAATGTGTTGAGCATAGACTGGTAAGTAGGCAATGCTTACTCTGTAATCATGTCTCTTACTAGACAAACTAAATAGTCATCTGGCAATTCACGGGACCGCTCCTGCAATTCTATAAGTTGGTCATTGAAGCCCTCAGAAGAAGGATCAGGAAAAAAATCTTTCGACTGCCAAGACTGGTCAACAGGCTTGAAATGAATCAGTATATTTTTCTCTGCCCATTTCTCCATAGATTTAAAGATCTCAACCTTCTCAAGTGGCATCGAATGAGCCACCTGCCCGAGTTTCATGCGGTTGAGAATGGATTCTGCAATTTTCAACTTCCCTGAAATATGCAACCACTATGTCATAAATTCATGAAAATAAAATGCATATTTTGAAAATTAAATGTAAATAACAGTTGAACTCTTAAAAATTGTTGGCTAGGCAGAAGATTTAATTACACAATAACACAAGTATTTCACACACAAAATAATGAGCTATGATTTTTTAATTAATCTCAATCTCTCTAAATCACAATATTATTGAATGAATACAATGAACCTGGTGAAGAGTATTTAACCTAAATTGACATGCACACACTCTCACATAACATAACTGAACTTTATTATCACTCACTTAACTGACACTCTAACTCACTCACCAAATATATCTATCAGTCAACAATATATCTATCAGTCAACTCAACTAATTCACTTAACTTTTTATCTAACAATACATACGAGAAGTAATTACTTGTTTTTAACAAAAATTAAAATAAAAACCATCGACACACAAAATCTACTTATGACTACATGAACAAACATGTGATTAACGGTGGATCTGTATGGAAATCCTGAAATTCCAGAAGCTAATTTGCTAATTCATTTGGGTGGAAGGAAACTAGAAATGAAAGTGAAAAGGCATACTCTTTACCATAACACCAGATAATAAAGATCCTGGCTGATCAGATTTCTAAAAGCATGTCAACTCTATCAAATTGCAACATTTCCTTTAAACCCCAAAACATTGCCTCAGTCGATGTTAAAAACGCGGTTCAACGATCGAATGCCGTGAAGTCTTTCTATTGAGTGCAAATATGTTATTGTTGGAAAGAAAATCACTTTGTTACATTTTATAAGAAATTTAGTAATAAGGTGATTTTTTAAATGTTGTTTGGCAACTTTTATGGTCATTTTTCCAAAATCTAGCAAACAAAATGGGAAAATTATAGTTCAATTTGTTGAGTGTGTCCAATTCAAGTGCTCCAAAAATTCTCCAAAAGTGTTAAGCTATTTATTCTTTTAAAAATGCAATTTAAATAATGGAACATAATAATGTCACAAAGAATTGTGTTGTCCTATTTCAGTGGTACCAAATGGTGCATGGTTACACCACCATGAATGAATTTAATCATACTTTCCCCAATTAAAAATACTACATGACAATAATACCTATGATTGATGATCTTGCCATTATTCGATTACCTTTGAAAGTCTCTTTTCCTATTTTGATCTAGTCACTCTAATCTATGAATCCACTTCTCTAAATTATCCCTCTCAAGACATGGATCCTCCTCATGAAATTCCCTTCTTACATCCTTTAAACTAGTGGTTGTTTTCCAAAGCGGTAGCATAAACCTCTCTCACATGATGGTCTCTGGAAAATGTCAACGCAATGACATCTCTTCTTCAATATGATAATTTGAATAACTTCTCAACAATTTGAGCTCAAACCTATACATAGGCCAAGGATGGATCCTTTCGCTCTGATACCAAATGTCAATTTTATTAACCAACGACAAACATACACAATCATACACTAATGCAAGGGACACTAAGAAATTATACTTAAGGAACCTTCAAATGGGAAATTATATACATCAATCATTTTAGCTTGTGTTTGTATTGTACAATTGGCCCTTTTATATAACAATATATGATCAAACCAACTACATCTTAATTTGATATTTAATTCAAGCCATCTCCATAACTATCTCCATCAATCTCTTAATTGATGGATAAGTTCTCTCTTTTCTCTTCAACTCTTATACTTCTATAGAGTTTTATGCATGGTCTACAAATTATTCATATAACTTAAACATGATTCATGAATTGCAATTAAGAGCTAATCCTTCATTTATGAGATTTGCAAGGTGAAATTTTTGTTGTATAGTTCCTAAAATTATTTTATAAAAGAATTATGGACTTGTTTATGCCTTAATGTTTTGTGACTTTTCCACAATGAATCATGTGTTTTTCCTCGAGTTGATTATATATGTGTGTGTGTGTGTGTGTGTGTGTGTGTGTGTGTGTGTGTGAATACCTACATGGTGTGCTATTCTAAATATTCACATATGATGACTCTTTCAAAATAATGTGTTGAATGGATTTATGTGATCAATTGCCTTCTTTAGAATTATTTTTGGAGTCTAATTTTTTTTATTACACAACTGCATAATAATGCATTGCAAAATTTCTAGGATTGTAGCAGATTTGTCTTTCAATTATGAGGCATGGTTTACTAAAACCCACCGTTTCTCTCTATTAATAATATTGTTTAGTATTTAGCATTAAGAGTACCTTTTAGAATAATCATTTTTTATATATATTTTTAACTTCTTTAAGTTTTCACTTAAGTTAGTTTTACCAACTCTTTTTTAGAAAACTAGTAAAAAATGATGGGAATGTTTTAGTATAAAATTTTCCTTGAATATCCGACGTAGTTTTAAAATCTATTAGGAATTTTTTTAGAATGGTGGTGAATCTTTTAAGGAAATATTTAATATCCATTTTAATTCTTCACAATTACAATATTAATATTGTTGGGATTCTCTCATCATCAAATTTAGTTAAATTTAATTTTATAAATAAACCCAATTTGTTAGAGCCCATAAGTAAATTTAAGTCCTAGGTAGATTCTTTGTTTTAAAACACACAAGGGAGAAAAAAACATGCCACATTTTCATGCTACACATTCATCATTGGAACCACTAGACTGTTTTTCTTAATATGGTTTTCAAGGGACTTGATTTATATAGATCAAACTTAGGAAACAATTTTTCTAGGTGTTTATGTAAATAGTGAATTTATCCTATAAGTTGAAATAATTTTGGGGTAAGCATGTAAATGTTGATTCTAGTTTCAATCTCAACCATAATTTCACACATTCAATGTTAGAAATACAATTTTAAGGGCTTGAAGATGGAATAGGATTCTAGGTTAGAGAAATATAATTCAAAGGAATTTTCATTTTTCTAAGAGAAAGAATAATGAATCGTGAAGGAACTATGCATAGGCATCTTATTCATTTTGTTGAACTACCCTATGAGGTCTTGTGTGTGTAGGAAATTGGTGCAAGAGGGTAAACTAGTTAATTTTGCAAGTGTAAGATTAGGCAATAGAATGAAAAGATTGGAAAACTAGATGCGGAACAAAAAAATGATACTAAATTATAGGTTTATACTCAAATTTAGGTTTAGTCATCTAGAATTATGAATTTAGGCTTTGTATCTTGGAAATTAGGCTTTCAAACTAGGATTTTGGATTGGTTGAACTTCACCTTTAGTTATGGGTTGTCTAGATGATGTTTTATAGTTTCTTTGAATATTAAAGAGTCCACATGGTGACTAAACTCTCCTATCATCCATACAAGGGCATGGCTTCCCTTCTAGCACCAAAATGTTGATGTGGGTGAATGTTCTTCACGAACTGCACAAGTTTACCATTGGAGGGGCACAATTAGGCCTTTCTCCATTTGAGATGGAAAAGTATCCAAATTATGGCCCAATTTCTATTACAAAATTTGAAAATCAAACCATGACATTCCTAAAACTACTCTAAATCCAGGCTACCATATTATAGAACATATTACGTATGAATTAAGAATAAATAAGTGGATATGAAATATATTTAAATCAAATGAAATGAAAGAAATTAATATACAAAACTTGTTTTATTGAATTATTATTTGTAAAAAAATCATATAGTTATATGTAAATAAATTTTACACTATGAGTAAGAAAAATTACTATGCTTTTGCATTCATTAATTGACAATATTAATAAGTGAGAGTGAGGAAAGATAAGACAACATGAGAAAATTGTACACCTAGAATGTCAAAATTTACAGTTTTTCTAGAGATATGATGATCTATATTGTATCATTATATTTTCCATCATCCATCTCAATGCCTTTAGAGTAGAAAAAGTGGAGGAATTATCTCATAGGGGTTTGAAACCTTCTGATAGCATATTGAGGCATCAAATGATTATTTTGGGGGATAAAAATTTGCCTCTTTAGCATCACATTTTTTTAAAATCTTATAAAAACAAATACCTTTCCAACAATGCAAGGATCGCCTCAATAAAAGTCCATATGCAAAATTTATGCCCCTCAAAAGTTGACCTTCTTGTTTTCACCACCATAATTCGAGAGGATGCCACGTTAGCCCCGATAACCCATGGAAAAGGTGCTAGCCATGTGATTGTGATGAAGAAAAATCTAGAATATTCCATATTGTAACTTTGTTTAAGTGTTGAGGTATTCAAGCCTAACCACTAGTAGGTTATCACACTATGTTATAATGAAACCACTAGGAGGAAAAGAGGTTCCATTCTTTTCGAGTGAATTTGTTTCAGAGATGACCAAAAACTAGCTGAGAGGAATGGGAGATGGATAATACATAGAGTATTTGTGCACTGTAGTAACCCATGGGCCACATACCATAGCTATTTGTATTCAAAACCATTTTCTATTCAGAGAAAGAGAGTAGCGTGACCTCATCTTCCAGTTGGGTTTTCTCCTGAAAAGGTTTCCTCGGTTATATCTTATGTCCAATTATGGTTTCTGATTTTTTATTTCATTTTTTCTATTTTTTTCATAATTATTATTTGCATGCATATGTAATGAACAATAATGTACAGATCCCTAAACCTAAAAATAAATAAATAATCCATTAATGTAGATTTGATAGTTTTAAATATAGTGTTATTAGATTTGTTGTAATGAATTGTCCATTGTAATATCCACGCCAATTTATATATCAAATTGGTATAAGAGAAATTTTTCTTGGGTATATTTTGGAGATTTGCAAGGGATATAGGTCGGTTGATCTGAATTCACAAAACTATTATCTTGGTTGATGATTTTGTGAATAACCCTCTTGATCCTATAGAGGAGAGGTTTTAATGGTCAGAAGCACAAGTTGTATATATGAGCCACAATTTGAATCTCCTGATGTCATCGCTAAAAAATAAGGCTTGTCTACTCAAAGAAGATATGGGTTGTAACACACAGGATAAATAATAGGGGATATTAGAAGATTGGGAAGAAACATAGAACTAGTAGAAGAAAGGGCCTGAAAATGATAAACCTAGTTCGAGTGTCATGAATCATTCATAGTAATTATTCAATATGGAAGTCAAGATCGATATGAAGGTGAGATTTATACTTTAAATCTAAGTCACTAGTTGCAAAATAATAAGTCTATTTTAATGTCCATCACATTGGGAAAGAATAGAAGATTCCATTTGTGTGGCTAAAATTAGAGGGCCATGCCCTAAATTGGTGGGAAAGGCACAGAAAGACCTTATGTTTGGGAGGATATCCTCTAGTGATTAAGTGGGAGGACTTTAAAACCCTCATAAATTCACAATTTTACCTTACTAGGTATGTAGTTGAATAATGGATCTAGTGGCACTACTTTAGGTAGACGTAGGGGAATATACTCCGTGAGTACACCATAGAATTTAGAAAGATGACATAATGTTTGGTGTCTCCACAAAGAACCTATATTTTCTCCTTAAGTATCTGGGGTCTCTACACATCCACCTGTGAAAGTGAGTAATGTTATTCAATCCTAGATTAGTGGAAAAGGCTTGTGTACAAGCACAATACCTGCAGAACATAGACTTGAAGAAAGGGAAATCGAGTGGATTGAAGCAGAAGGAGAAACATGACACTTCTAATGAGGATAAGAAGAAATGGAAAGGGGGAAAAGATAAAAGGATGAGAACTAAAAAACATTATTTCAAAGATCCCATAAACCAGTACAACATTGACAAACATACATAGGAGAAGTGTTGGAAGTTGCAACTAGAGATTAACCTAGAGGACAAAGAAAAATACAATAAGAATAATCTCATGGCCACTTATTCAAACAACTAGGTTGAATGTATCTTAGAATTGGATGAGAACATTGTTTGTATGTAATTGTAGAAGGAGGTGAATGTGAGTAGCCTTCAACAATAGGAAGAGAAAGGAATGACAAAACTCTTCCACATAAAAATAAAAGTAAATAAGAGATAGATATATGATTTGTTTGAGTTAATATTGTAGGATAATCTCATCAAAATAGAGTTGGTCAATAAATTGGGATTGGAATTTTGTGTTCATCCAAGCCGATATCCATTGGGATGGGTAAATAAAGATGCATAGTTAAAGGTAACAAAAAAATGAAAAATTAGGTTTGTTGTTAGTGCTAATTTCATTAATGAAGTAGAACTAGACGTAGTTCCCCTTTATGTATGTGGGTTCGTGTTTGGAATTCCATACATCTATGATGCAGGGGCATCTGGATAGATTTGGATCAAGTCAAATATAAAGCTGGGTATGCGAACAACGATGCAATATTGGGGCGAAATTGTTAAAATCGATGCTGAGTTTTTGTAACTGATTTTCCATGTGTGCGGTTGAGGAGATGAAGGGTTGTTTGAGCGATTCAGAGAGACTGTGGATCTCATCCGATTCATGAACCTTTTGTAATTCCTATATAAACAGCGAGCCTGTAATGTCTGGAGCGAGAGAGTACAATGTAATAGAGTGAGGATTCTTGGCTAAGGCTTAAATTATTTAGATGTTCAAAGGATTTTTTGTATATAGTAGAGGGATTGAATTATGTATTTCTATGTGTCTGTATATGCGCGTTGAGCTACTTATAATTAGAGCATGTAGTTAATTTTATGCGTACGAGTTTCATATGGGTTATCTTCAATTTCATATAGTTTGAGTTGCAGGTTCATTTTGTAAAATGAAGGGTGAACCTGCCTGTAGTGGGGTTCACTCTGCATCAAGTGGTATCATAGTAGGGAAATGATTTCCTACGAAGGAGAAGGACTTTGCGTATATAGGAAGAAGAGGTATAGTTTTGTGAAGTTTTGTTAAACTTGTGATTTTTATGTTTTGTGAAGGTAGCAGCAGAGGAAGGTCAGAAGATTACAGGAGCCTAGAGTAGGAGTGCTCAGATGGTTCCACAGGAGCGAACCAAAGAGATGCCAAAAGCTGAAGCTTAGGAGGGAATATTGGTGAGGTATCTGGTAGCAGGGACGACTTGCTATTGCAGAGGTTTTGTTGCAGCTTACAGAGAAAAATTCCACAGAGGATCCGGGTGAGAATTGTTCAAGAATGCTGTTGTAGGAAGATCACAAGGAGCAGTTCCACAAATGATGTGGGTAGAATTGATGATAGTTGTAGAAGACATATGACCAAGAGGTCATAAATTTTTGTGCCTCGGGAGTCTGATTCAGGGGCATCCAGACATATTTGGATCAAGTCGAATCTGAAGTTGGGTATGTAAACGACCATGCAAATTTGGGGTGAATTTGTTAAAACCAATGTTGAATTTTTGTAACTGATCTGCCATGTGTGTGGTTGAGGAGATGAAGGGTTGTTTGAGCTATTCAGAGAGACTGTGGATCTCATCTGCTTCATGAACCTTTTGTAATTCCTATATAAACAACGAGCCTGTAATGTCTGGAGTGAGCGAGCACAATGTAATAGAGTGAGGATTCTTGGTTAAGGCTGAAATGCCTTAGATGTTCAAAGGATATTCTTGTATATAGTAGAGGGATTGAATTATGGATTTCTATGTCTGTATATGCGCGTTGAGTTACTTATAATTAGAGTATGTAGTTAATTTGATGCGTGCGAGTTTCATATGGGTTATCTACAATTTGATATAGTTTGAGTTGCAGGTTCATTTTGTAAAATGAAGGGTGAACCTGCTTGTAGCGGGGTTCTCTCTTCATCAATGTATATGCACGATGAAATCTTCATGCAAATATCCAACTAGTACCGACTCATCAAGGATGGAAAATCATTCACTATCAGCGTTCACAAAGACAAGCCAAAAATTTCATTAGTAAGTGGAAACCAAGCCAAGAAATTGATCAGTTCCGGAAGGAAGTATCTTTTACTATTTTTAAGAGAAATGACTTTGTATAAGAGTCAATAAGAGGTAAGGAATACCTAAAGGGTTGTACGAAGAAACAAAATTAAGGACCAGGATATTTTCTGTAGGCATACAGGGATGTGTTCTATGAGCCTAAAGGGTTACCAACCAACAGGGAAGTCGAGCACAAGATCCAAAAACTGCTAGATTCCCATTGCCAAATGTTGAGTTGTACAGGAAGTCTTCCATAGAATAAAATGAGGTGAAGAAATAGTTGAAAAAAATACTAGAACAAGGTGTCATTCAACTAATTATATCACCATGTAAGCCACCCATCATCATCGTACCAAAGTAGGATGGGACTTGGCAAATGTGCATTGATTACAAGGTGTTGAGTAAAATTACGGTCAAGAAAATGTACCCCCTACCTAAGATATATGGTCCATTGGATCAGTTGCAGCAGGTGAAGTACTTCACCAAGCTAGACTTAAAGTCTAGATATCATCAATTTCAAGTCAAAGAAGAAGATACCTAGAAAATTTCCTTCAAAACTATGTAATGCACCAAATACATTTATGAGGTTAATGAATGATATATTACACCATTTTATATATTTAATTGATATTTTCTATTTGGATGATATACCGATATACAATGCTACATGGGAGGAGAACATCTCACATTTTATGCATGTGTTGGAGACATTAAATAAGCACTAGCTACTAGAAAATCTCAAGAAGTGTGAGTGTGAACATAAAAATTTAGTGTATCTAGGGCATGTGATAGGTGGAGGAGATTTGAAGATAGATGCTACCAATATGAATTCCATCATGAAATGACCAATGCCTACTAATTATTTTAAGGTTAGTAGTTTCTTTGGGACAAAACAGTACCGGAGGAAATTCATAGCCTCATTTTTGGTAGTAGTAGTGACACTTCATGACATTACAACAAGTGCTAAGTGTTTCTAGTAGGAAAAGGGTTAGAAGAGGGCATTTTAGTAGTAAAAGAAGAATAGTAGTCAAGCACTAGTTCTGGCATTTCCAAACATGCAATGGCCTTTTGAAGTATAGACAGATGTAAGTGGGCATGCTATGGGAGTAATATAGTAGGGAGGAAGGCCAATATGCTACCATTATGAAGTATTTCATGGGGAAGTTCTTAACTACCCTACCTATGATAAGGATAATTATGTCTTGGTGCAAGCTATGAAGAAGTGAAAGTAGTATTTGATGGAAAAGGATAAAGTAACACACACATATCACTAGCCATTAAAAATACCTATAGGCCTAGAGTAAGCTAAAACAAACCAATAATTACAAGTGGATTGGGTTCGTACAACAATTTCATTTACTGATCAAGTATAAGAAGGAAAACACAAACAAGTTGGCCAACATGCTTTGAAGACCAACCACATCAATGATCACAACTTTGGGAACTCTAATGAACACAGATCCACTAAACCATGATCTATACATAGAGGCATATTCATAGGATGAGGAATTCATGGAGGTATTTTAGCAATTGCAAAGTCATATTTGTGTTCACAAAGGAGACAACACCATTGAATACCATCTCTAAAACATGTTACTCTGCATGTTGGATAATTTATTTGTTCTTAAAGATGAGAAATTGTAGCTAATCAGAGAAGCTCACACCTCCAAGTTTGCAGGAAAATTTGGTGTAGTGAAGACAATGGCCAACTTCTAGAGGCATGTGTATTGGCGCAAGATATAAGAACATGTAGCTAGGTTCATAATATGATTCATTTTTAGCTATACCACCAAGCCTAGTAATAATAAACAAGGTATATATCATCCCTTACCTATACCTACTCCTCCCTAAGAAAAAAATTCCATGGAATTTATGTTAATAGAAGTTAGATATGTAATGGTTTTACTAAATATAGAAGTGAACTATATTTTACAGAAGAACCTGCATGTGAAGCTAAGGAAAAATATTACTTTATCTTAGTGTTGACTTAGAAAAATTATCTAATTTCCTTTAGTCAAAATTAATAAATCAAATTGAGCATGCATGGATATTTGTAACAACCCTCGTGAAAACTCCATGTAATAAAATTTAATAAACACTAAATACAAACCAAAATTGATGGGAAGCTTATTCCAAGTTGAATGATGGGAAAAAACATCCTAACGAGTGTTCGTTTTGGTTATCATGGCTAAAAGAAATGGAAAATTATTTGGAGAGGCATGAAGGATTAATTGGCATTTAACTAATGAAAATAATAGACAATAGGAGAAAAGGAAGGTGAAAGGTCATAGGTTGCATGTGAGGAGGAAAATGAAGGAAAATAATGGAAAATGAAGAAAAGAGAGGCTTCATTGATAAAAAGGCTTCAGAGGATCAGTTGGAAATATTTTTCTCACCTTTTTTCGGTTCAATTTCAGACCTCCCTTATTATTCTCTCTCTCTTTCTCTCTCTCACTCTTGAACACTTAGATTTTTCTTGGAGCACTTTGGCATTGGAGCAAGAAAGGAAAAGCAAGCAAGAAGAAGGAAGGTGCAAGCAATGAAGAGTAGGACCAAGCAACTAGAACATTATTCTTTGCGTTTATTGATTTGCATGTGTGATTTCATTGCTAGATATGGAACACATGGTATTGCATGTGGTTATTTTCTCTCTTCGCATCGGTTTTTCTAGGTTTGACAATGTTTTCAACCTAGTCTTTCCATTTTTGGATAGCCTTTATGTGATGGGTTCTCATACTTTGATTGAGTTGGATTTCTAGATTTTATTCGAATCCAAATGATGCGGATCTCTGAATTGATATGACACATGTCCTAGTAGCCCCTGAACAAGAATTTGGTTTGTGGTAAATTTGGATAATGTTTTGCCTCGGTGGGCCTAGGAATCCTTGCTTGTGAATGGTAGGAAATACGGTAAATCCTAGAGGTGGTTTGCCTCTATTTAGGGCTTAGTGACCCAGGATGGATTGCAAAAAATCCTGAGAGGTGGGTTCTCTTCGTTTTGGCCTAGTAGTCTCCCAATAGGATGTACGGTAAAGCATCGAGAGTATGTCTCGATTTAGGTCCTAGTGTTCCTTGATTTGGATTATGGATTAAAACAAGTATTGAGAGACTAGGAGACAGGAAAATTAATCACGATGTAGGAGGAGAAATATGGTAGCATTCATGCTTGGAATATGGCACAAGGGTGATTGGATGAAGAGAGAATTGGCTTGCCCAAACTATGGTTAGGTGGAATGCGGAAGTCCCATCTCTCGTTGGGTTTTATATCCATAAATGAGAATATCATTCATTTTTTATTTTATGTATAAAAGTATTGGTTATTATGTGGATTTTATTGTTTTTTATCCAATGTATTTTTGTTGTTATTATGATGGTTATAAATATCTATGTTGATAGTGATGATATATGGCTCTCTCCATGTTTTTACCTATAAATTAATGCACAATGTATCTATGGTCAAATAGATTTAATGGAAGATAATGACATAGGGGTGCAATTATTCTTAACAATTCTCAGATAATAATGAGACCCATTTTCTTTGTTTTTTTTTTATATGTGTACCTTTCATGTTTGAGACATTTTTGAAAAAATGCTTCTCATGGCTAGGAGGGGACCATATGATTTTTTAATGATGTGAATTCTTTCATATTATTTTCCTATTTTTATTTATCATCTCTTAAATTTTCTTGATGTTCTGGGAAAAGCACTGGGTTCTGGGCCTAAAAAGGTGGCTCAAATCCCAGAGATGCGGTCAGAAAACTAAGTTTTTGGGGCCCTAGCCGCTGACATGCAATGTTGTGCTTGAGAATATATCCTCCTGGGCACTGACATGCAGTGTTATGCCTATGGATATGGCTCAAACAAGTTAAAATTTCCGTGTGACCCAGGCTTAAGAGACATGAATTGTTGGGTTACGTCCTGGGGGTGTTGTTGTTGTTGTACAAGTTTTTTATGATACTTTTCCATCGGTTCCACTTCCTTAAGGCAACCTAGGATTTTGAATCTCATTATAGTAGCATCTCATCACATATTTACCCTACCTGGCTGGTTTCTTGGGTAGATGTGGGAAGAGGGTGTTACAAAGTGGTATCAGAGCATGGTTCAACCCTTGGACTGGATGGGCGGTGTGTGTTGGTCATGCATTCATGTCAGTTTAACATGTGTTAATCATATTTGTGGTATAAATTCTTGTTGCATATGCATGGTATCATTCATGGTTGTAGTGATGTCGCCATGTGAAAGAGGATGTTGTTGTTTTGATGTGTGTTGTCATGAGTGTATGATTGGTTATGCATTGCTATGTGTTTTTTGTGCATACATGTCAATTTCATATGTGTTATGTATGTTTGTGGAATATGTTATTGTTGTGTATGCATGGTGGTGGTAATTTTTACGGTGGTTTGACCATGTGAAAATTGATGGTGTTTTTGATTGAATGTGATCCTCATGAGTCAATGTCAGTTATGCATTTATTATTCATGTCAGTGTCTATATGTTGCTATGCATGTGTTTTTATGGTTATAGTTGTTGTACATGAGGTCATTGTATGCATTTTAGGTAAGCATGGTGATTTTGGTATGTTATTATGCTAATGTGTTGGCTGAGATAGAGCAGGAGATGCTAAGCATCAAAGTGTAGTTGCAACACTATACTTTGGATAAAAGTAGATCACCATACATGTATTGTATGTTTGGCATGAAAGCATGTTGGTTAATGGTTGTTATAAGAATTAGGTTTATGAACATGTTTTTCAGTCTATTGTTGTTGTGGTTACATGCATGGTAGATGCTAGTAAATCAGTGTGGGCATATGCATATGTGTCGAATACTCATGAATGATAGTAACTTGTTTTTATATGCATTGTTGTTGTTGTTTTATGTTATTCAACTTGATGATTATGTTATATGTTATTCATAAGTATCTTATATGTTAACTGTTGTTCGTTATGTTTTATTTAACTTGATGATTAGGGTTATTCTATTAATATCTTAATGTTATATGTGTCATGTTGATTTGGATTGGCCTATTTAGGTATGAGCCGATATATTTGCGATATTGTGTCGTACTAATTTGGATTGAATATGCAAAGGTGATTGTTATGTTTACGAACTTATGAGGTGAACATGTTAGCTAGCCATTGTGATGGATATCATGACCTTAATTTTGTTTGAGTTGAAGTGTTGTGGAGTTATATCAAGCTAAACTAGATTGATCGTGTAGACAAGACAAGCTCCCTTGAGAAACATCAAGGTATGAGTATGCTTATGGCGTGTACTTGTTGCTTAAATGTTTTATTTTTTCATCTATCTGATGTTGATTTTTTGGTGTCTATTATGTCATCTAGTTGATTTATCTAACATTATACGTTTATAGTTTGTTTGAATGTTCAATTAATAACATGATATGAGCATGTGTCTATAACATTGCATGAAGTAATGATATTGTTTTAAAATGATCGTACCAACACACATAATGGGCGGAAACGTGAACCTCGGTTACACTTTTGTGAGAATTGCAGGTTGAAATTTTTTTTCAGAAATAGTTCGGCTAAACATTTTATCGAGTTCGGCCGAACTATGAAATAGTTCGGCCGAACTTGTTTTTAACGTTCGGCCGAACTCGTGATTCTGTTTAGCCTGACGGCCTACTGACGGCGCGAGCAAACAGAATTTTTGCCGGAGATTGGAAAACCGACAACTAAAGTTCGGCCGAACATGGAGTTCGGCCGAACTTTTACATTTAAAATAGTTCGGCCGAACTATTTTCTATAAATAAATCGCCCGCGAAGTTATGTGGTTTATTGTTCCCGCATTTTCTCTATCGATGTTACTGTCGCTGTTTCTCTCGCATTTTCTCTGTCGCTGGTGCTGTTGCTATTTCTCGTCGCCGCGCTGGTGTTTGCCATGGTCGTCCTCGTTGCCGCGGTGGTGTTTGCCACGGTCGTCCTCGTCGCCGCGCTGGTGTTTTCCATGGTCATCGAGTATTACGAATCTGTTATATTCATATGTATGTTTAGTTGTTTAGTTTTTTATGTAAATTGTAAGTTTAATCTTATCAAAATGTAAATTTTGTAAATTTTTTAGATTATTCTGTAGATTATTCATAATCTTATTATGTAGATTATTCATAATTTTTTAGATTATTCTATAGATTATTTATAATCTTATTCATAATCTTATTCTGTAAATTTTTTAGATTATTCTGTATATTATTCATAATCTTATCAAAATCTAAATTCTGTAGATTATTCTGTAAATTTTTTTAAGACTACAACTTCCATTGCCTGTATTCCCTGAAGTTTCAAAAATCAAACAATAGATGGACACTGACTGCATAATTCATAGAACCTACCAGTGTCACAATTGGACTGCCATTGGCCTGTAAACTAACACCAAAAAAATGATGCTCTGTTCATCTATAAACAGAGCATAAAATTGAAAGCAACTTCGGCACCAACTCAAATGAAAACTTGACATCGCCTCCTTCCCAGCGCAGAACTTTATATTTTGACATAAGCCTGCTTGGCTCCACGACATCAAGCCTGATCTGCTTCATTCCCAAGACACATAGTGATTAGATTTTCACATATTTTGACATAAGCCTGCTTGGCTCCACGACATGAAGCCTGATCTGCCGAATTCCCAAGACACACAGTGATTCGATTTTCACTGCAAAAGTTTTGTGGAGTTTGGAATTTTCTAAGGATAATCTAGTGTAGTGCTTGTGTGGCAATGGCCTGGTCTCAACTTGCAATGCACAGTAGAGATCCAACTTCAAAAGACACTGAACTTTATAAAAAAACATCTCATGGTTGTGGTACAATCTGCAAGACCCTTTCACCTTTGCCATGTAGCGTGTTAATATGGTAGTCAATTCCAAACCAATTAATACATTAATACATTATCTGTGCTGTGTAATACATTATCTGTTCTGTTCCTGTGCTGTGTAATACATTATCTGTTCTATTCCTGTGCTGTTATGCTACATATGCATAATTTTCAATTCGAGATGGTATTTTTCAGTGTATAATTAATATTTGGTATAGGAAATGATAACATTATAGTTGTTGTATGAGAAAAATATTCTGATCATGCATGTTAAGGACAATGGATTGAATTTATATAAAAATGCGTTACTCTAGCCTTTTCTTACTCTTCTCTTATATTACTCTACTCTGCTCTAGCGTTTTCTTACTCTTCTCATGTCTTACTCTACTCTGCTCTAGCATTTTCTTACTCTTCTCATGTCTTACTCTACTCTGCTCTAGAGTTTTCTTACTCTTCTGATGTCTTACTCTACTCTGCTCTAGCATTTTCTTACTCTTCTCATGTCTTACTCTGCTTTTCCCTTGTCTTACTTTTTCATTTATATACTTCTTGTTAATCTCTTTCTCACATATGTACATTAGTTAGTTAGTCCTTGTACAACTCATATTCAAAGTTAGACCTGACATGGGATCTCCTCCTAAAACTGCTAATGTTTAAATAGATCTAGGTTACAAGGATAGAGGGATAACCATAGAATAGAAGCGTGTACACTATTCTATTGTTATATTTTTATGATGTTGTTTAGTGATTCCACCAATCTTAGAAATGTTAATCTTTGAAGAAGATTTAGGCACTTTATAAAATTTTGATTTTAATTTGAAATATAAATATGCAATCACATTGTCTATACTTTTGAATCCTATTGACCAACCTTGTGGTCATTCATTGGACATATATATATATATATATATATATATATATATATATATATATATATATATATATATATATATATATATATATATATATATATATATATATATAATTTCAGAAATAAAACATATTATTTATCAGTAATTGGAATGAAATTACATCTTTCATGTGCAAAGAGAACTTCCCTGTAGTCCTACATTTTCCATAAAGTTGAAGGTCACCAAACAATTGCGGTCAATAATTTTTTGGTCCATTCCATTCTCAAGTGCTAAAATATCTAGCATTTCAAGTTTTTGGTCATCATAGCTATTAAGGAATGAAAAAGGACACTAGTATTGATATATTGCTTCCATTATATCATTCTTTTTGAAGGTTGATTCCATCTTTGTTGAAGTATATTTGTCTAAATCCTTATCTACAAGGGCACATTGTGTATTGTGGTGCATGTTGCGTATCTCTTGTTGTGAATCTCAAGTTACTTTAAAAATTTGGTCACCTAGTATGCTTAATGAGCTTGGAATTACACTTTAGAAAGAATCCAATTACAATTGAGACTTAAGTTCTACCATCTTAAAATAAGAATTCACGAATTTGATAGTGAGATATGTTTCAGTTTTCCATTGTGTTTACATTTGTTTTTGTGTAGCACATATATTGTTGACTATATCTTGGTTCCACAAAACAACAATGTTTTAGTTATTTGGTGACTCTTTATTTCCTTTATTTTGTTTTCTCAAGGAAGATATTTGGTGGTTATTTTTGCTTAATATTAAGCCTCTCATGCCTTCTGTAGACCTTCAAAACTTGAATTTTTTGTTTAAGCTCTTGGACACCTACAATATTGCAATTGTGAATCTTCTCTATTTTCATATTTCTTCTCTTCTAAGTACAAAATGGCCTTGAGAAATGTACTTTGTTTCCCTGTTGTAGACCTTACGAGTTCAATTTTTCAGTTTTTTTCATTATTTTTTATCCTTTAAGCTCTTGGACACCTAGAATCTTGTAATTGTGAATTTCTCGTGCTTTCATGTTGTAGCTTTTCTAAGGACAAACTTGACAAATAAATATGCTTTGGTTCCTCGTTGGAGACCTTGGGAGCTAAATTATTTTTATTTTATTTTATTTTATTCCTTTTTCTTACACCTCTTAGACACCTAGAATTTCGCAATCGTGAATTTCCGTAACTTTCATCTTGCAGTTTTTCTAAGAAGTAGCACAAAGGACAACCAAATCATTTGGGTTATATGTAGATAAAATGTAACAGCCTAACCCTTGCCATCAGTGGGGATTTGGTTGGTTGGTAAATTGATGGTGCTTGTTGGTTTCCACGTGTTATTTCCTTATTATTTAGATGGTTTCAAAGATGGATTATTAATTATTGTTTCATTAAATTGCAGAATATTCAAGACTTTATGTATATTTATACTGGTATTGAAAGAAATACTTTTTGGATAGATCTCTATTTCCCATAGTATCATAGATTTAAACCCCATAGTACATTGGCGTTAAAAAAATATATATATAATTTTTGTTTTCACATTTAGCTATGATTATTTCACATCCAAATTCATATTTTAGGTAATATTTAATTTTTTTGAATTTATTGAATGTTTGAGTCCTAGGTAGCTTAGAATCCTACTTGTTTTCAAAATAAGGATGCACTCCCATTTGATTCTCACAAATAGGTTGTAATCATGAGGCTCTCGCTCAAGAGTGGACCTTCGCAAAATCTTGTGACGTCTTGTCACAAACAAAACCATAAAACTGAAAACACATCATTTTTCTCCTTTAAAGAAAAAAAAACTCACATCATGTGAATATGTCCATGTACTCTTACATATTGGTGTACAAAACCATCAACCAAACACAAGTTGACAAAACATGCCTCTTCAAACAATTGACTTTTAAGTCAAATAATAGAGCTCATGTACAAATTTCCATATTTGTTTCATTTAAGTGTGTCTAACATAACTCTACTTTCAACATATTGCTTCATGCAACATGCACCATACTTTGAATTTTCAAAGAAATTCATGAAACATCAAAATACATGCTAGGCCTTAATTGGATAAGAAATCTTTAACCATTTGTCAGCAAACCATTTCAATGGCGCTTATTTTTCTTTCAACAATGTTGAATTTAGTTTTTAGTTATATTTTTAATGTTGGAGAAAATAACTATTTATTTCATGTGTAATTAGATTAGTGATTTCATGTGTTAGGGTTGTGGATTCAGGCATTGAAACAACACCATTATATTTCAAATTTAAAAATGATGGTTTGAGTCCTAGGTAGCTTAGAATCCTACTTGTTTTCAAAATAAGGATTCACTCCCATTTGATTCTCACGGATAGGTTGTAATCATGAGGCTCTCGCTCAAGAGTGGACCTTCACAAAATCTTGTGATGTCTTGTCACAAACAAAACCATCAAACTGAAAACACATCATTTTTCTCCTTCAAAGAAAAAAAAATCACATCATGTGAATATGTCCATGTACTCTTACATATTGGTGTACAAAACCATCAACCAAACACAAGTTGAAAAAACATGCCTCTTCAAACAACTGACTCTCAAGTCAAATAATAGAGCTCATGTACTTTCAACATCTTGCTTCATGCAACATGCACCATACTTTGAATTTGCAAAGAAATTAATGAAACATCAAAATACATGCTAGGCCTTAATTGGATAAGAAATCTAACCATTTGTCAGCAAACCATTTCAATGGCGCTTCTTTTTCTTTCAACTATGTTGAATTTAGTTTTTAGTTATATTTTTAATGTTGGAGAAAATACCTATTTATTTCATGTGTAATTAGATTAGTGATTTCATGTGTTAGGGTTGTGGATTCAGGCATTGAAACAACACACCATGATATTTCAAATTTAAAAATGATGGTTTGAGTCCTAGGTAGCTTAGAATCCTACTTGTTTTCAAAATAAGGATGCACTCCCATTTGATTCTCACAGATAGGTTGTAATCATGAGGCTCTCACTCAAGAGTGGACCTTTGCAAAATCTTGTGACGTCTTGTCACAAACAAAACGATGAAACTGAAAACACATTATTTTTCTCCTTCAAAGAAAAAAAAATTCAGATCATGTGAATATGTCCATGTACTCTTACATATTGGTGTACAAAACCATCAACCAAACACAAGTTGACAAAAAATGCCTCTTCAAACAACTGACTCTTAAGTCAAATAATAGAGCTCATGTAATTTCAACATCTTGCTTCATGCAACATGCACCATACTTTGAATTTGCAAAGAAATTCATGAAACATCAAAATACATGCTAGGCCTTAATTGGATAAGAAATCTTTAACCATTTGTCTGAAAACCATTTCAATGGCGCTTCTTTTTCTTTCAACTATGTTGAATTTAGTTTTTAGTTATATTTCTAATGTTGGAGAAAATAACTATTTATTTCATGTGTAATTAGATTAGTGATTTCATGTGTTAGTGTTGTGGATTCAGGCATTGAAACAACACCATTATATTTGAAATTTAAAAATGATGGTTTGAGTACTAGGTAGCTTAGAATCCTACTTGTTTTGAAAATAAGGATGAACTCCCATTTGATTCTCATGGATAGGTTGTAATCATGAGGCTCTCGCTCAAGAGTGGACCTTCGCAAAATCTTGTGACGTCTTGTCACAAACAAAACCATCAAACTGAAAACACATCATTTTTCTCCTTCAAAGAAAAAAAAATTCACATCATGTCAATATGTCCATGTACTCTTACATATTGGTGTACAAAACCATCAACCAAACACAAGTTGACAAAACATGCCTCTTCAAACAACTGACTCTTAAGTCAAATAATAGAGCTCATGTACTTTCAACATCTTGCTTCATGCAACATGCACCATACTTTGAATTTGCAAAGAAATCATGAAACATCAAAATACATGCTAGGCCTTAATTGGATAAGAAATCTTTAACCATTTGTCAGCAAACCATTTCAATGGCGCTTCTTTTTCTTTCAACTATGTTGAATTTAGTTTTTAGTTATATTTTTAATTTTGGAGAAAATAACTATTTATTTCATGTGTAATTAGATTAGTGATTTCATGTGTTAGGGTTGTGGATTTAGGCATTGAAACAACACCATTATATTTCAAATTTAAAAATGATGGTTTGAGTCCTAGGTAGCTTAGAATCCTACTTGTTTTCAAAATAAGGATGCACTCCCATTTGATTCTCACGGATAGGTTGTAATCATGAGGCTCTCGCTCACGAGTGGACCTTCGCAAAATCTTGTGACGTCTTGTCACAAACAAAACCATCAAACTGAAAACACATCATTTTTCTCCTTCAAAGAAAAAAAAAATTCACATCATCTGAATATGTCCATGTACTCTTACATATTGGTGTACAAAACCATCAACCAAACACAAGTTGACAAAACATGCCTCTTCAAACAACTGACTCTTAAGTCAAATAATAGAGTTGATGTACAAATTTCCATATTTGTTGCGTTTAAGTGTGTCTAACATAACTCTACTTCAACATATTTCTTCATGCAACATGCACCATACTTTGAATTTGCAAAGAAATTCATGAAACACCAAAATACATTCTAGGCCTTAATTGGATAAGAAATCTTTAACCATTTGTCAGCAAACCATTTCAATGGCGCTTCTTTTTCTTTCAACTATGTTGAATTTAGTTTTTAGTTATATTTTTAATGTTGGAGAAAATAACTATTTATCATGTGTAATTAGATTATTGATTTCATGTGTTAGGGTTGTGGATTCAGGCATTGAAACAACACCATTATATTTCAAATTTTAAAATGATGGTTTGAGTCCTAGGTAGCTTAGAATCCTACTTGTTTTCAAAATAAGGATGCACTCCCATTTTATTCTCACGGATAGGTTGTAATCATGAGGCTCTCGCTCAAGAGTGGACCTTCGCAAAATCTTGTGACGTCTTGTCACAAACAAAACCATCAAACTGAAAACACATCATTTTTCTCTTTCAAAGAAAAAAAAAATTCACATCATGTGAATATGTCCATGTACTCTTACATATTGGTGTACAAAACCATCAACCAAACACAAGTTGACAAAACATGCCTTTTCAAACAACTGACTCTTAAGTCAAATAATAGAGCTCATGTACAAATTTCAATATTTGTTGCATTTAAGTGTGTCTAACATAACTCTACTTTAAACATCTTGCTTCATGCAACATGCACCATACTTTGAATTTGCAAAGACCTGAATTCTCCACCCCCCATTAAAATGACCCTACAAGTTGATTCTTTCAGTTTTTTCACTCTATAAGCATCAACGTACGATTATGCATGATGGAGAATCTCTAGCGCTTTCCCTTGTTAATATATTTAATAATCTCAATATTTATTTAAAAGTATCAATAGTATTTCGACCATGAGATTTGAACAATGTGATGTCGTCGAAATACTATTGATACTTTTAAATAAATATTGAGATTATTAAATATATTAACAAGGGAAAGCGCTAGAGATTCTCCATCATGCATAATCGTACATTGGATTTGGTGATAATTGTCTCCATATTTTGGCTTTCTGACCCGCAAAACATAATTATTTTACAAGGGAGGGAAGGAGGGATGATCACATTGACTTGTTTGATGACATGTCTATGAAGATTAACTACCTTGAACTATTTTTTTGCGTAGGGAAAGAGACACATTCCCATGTCTGAGCATGAAAACGTTCTTTGATATTGTTAATGTCTCTAGTGTTTACTTCTACAAGTTCTATAGGCAGAGTCTGTAAAGGGCCAGGTAGCCTCTGGATCTCATCTTTTATGAAAGGTGACATATCTAGTAAATGCCCCTGTAGTCAATCTCTGGAATGGATCTAAATAGAAGTTTTTCATTTTAATATCCATAAAACACAACAACTTTAAGGTAAACTATGTACATGTTCATCCATCATGAACACAAACCTCACAAGCCTCCTTCGCTTTGGAGCATTTTCCATGTTTTCCATAACCAAGACCCAAATAATTAGGCCCTTCTTGAAGAACATTTGGCTCAACTATGCCTTGTACATGCTTGCCTTTAAAACCCTTTACTTTCATAGCACATTTTCATCAAAAATTTGGACCTTGTTCCTCTAATGTCTCTAATGTTCTTCAAAAAGCATTTACACATTCATTTTCAAGAGAAAATTGAAGGTATAAGTTCAAGATAATTCTCTAACTAACCTTGACTAAAATGAGCTAAATTGTACTTTGATACGAACTTGATTTA
The DNA here is from genome assembly GCA_034641835.2 of Pinus albicaulis. Classification (NCBI taxonomy): domain Eukaryota; kingdom Viridiplantae; phylum Streptophyta; class Pinopsida; order Pinales; family Pinaceae; genus Pinus; species Pinus albicaulis. The sequence continues at coordinate 98,460 of JAXQQM020074176.1, forward strand.
AATTTTCCACCCCACATTAGGCACCAATGATTATAACCTTTAATGGGCTAGCACTGGTTTGTAATCATCTCAAAAATGAAAAATTACCATGTTTGTAATCATCGCTTCACACCATCTACATATGACCCTTCTACACATTATATGATTGAATTTATGGTAGGTCATCCCCTCTACTTAGACCATGATTGATTGTGACATTAGGTGAATAAAGGAAATTTGATAAGGAAGGGATCACTATAAGTTTGTCCTCCTCCACCCAATCCATATCCAGTGATTGCCTATTTTTTCTCTTCCAACATTTTATTTTGGAAATTCATTTTGGTAGTTAATTCTACTAATAGTCACAACACACTTGGAAGTCAAAGAAATTGTTATATACACTACTAAACTCAATTAACATTGTTTTTTATTGGAATTTACAATAACAAACAACGTAGAGTTCATTAATGTAGTAGTGTATATGATAATTATATGTATAGCAGTGTGGCTATAGATAAAATTAGCTGCTAATGAATTTCGAGAATAGAAAGTTGGAAGTGGAAAATTGAGAAATCACTAGCTATGGGGCGGATGGAGGAGGATAAACTAGAAACTATCTTCTGCTTATAAATTGTATTTTATTCACCTGTTGTCACAATCATTCATGGAATAGGTAGAGAGGATGACATTCCAAAAATTCATGCATATAATATGTAGAAGGGGTCATGTATGAGATGGTGTGAAGTGATGATGATTGACATGGTAAATTTTCATCTGCCAAGTCATTTTTAGATGATGATGACAAACCAATATTAGCCATTTTAAGGTTATAATCATTAACAAGAAATATGAGGAAGGAAATTCAAATGTCTCATCATGGAAATTATAAAAATTGTAAGGATGGGGTTATAAGCGTTATGGAAATTCTAAGTGCCAAATTCTAAGGAACAAGCCATATTTTCTTCTCAAAAACTTTATTTGATATATTCTTAAAAAACCAAGTACAAATTTTAGTAATCCTAGAATCATGCTTTACATAAGGTAAAATTGGGGAACTCATGACTTGTACTATAGATAAAAAAACATTTATACTTACCAAAAAATATATGATAAAAATTGACAAACTACATAAGCTTAAGCTTAAGGGGATATAATCCTTCTTGCCTTCCATATAGATAATGAAAATGATTGTTCTAAGTCTCATGTTGCTTCTCATGTTATTTTACAAACCTTGATTGGAAAGAAAAATAGGCTCGGGCAGAAATGTAAGAAGACAGAATATAGAACATATTGGATTTAACAGCCCCAAACTGGATTTTACTCTGAGGTATTGATTTTTTGAAATCTATTTTGTGAATGTCGGCCAATAGATATATATCATGGAGGATGAAAGACGAAGATCAGCCGAATCCCATATGGAGGCTCAGGGATTGGAGGATGTTCACGGTATTTAAATATAATCTTAAATCTCCACACATGTGTGTACATATGGAAGTGATTTTTTTATTAACTTTGTGAGTGAAATTAGTTGTTAATAAGTTTCATATTTTAATTTTTAGGAGGCAAGAGGAGAAGGCTTTCTACTCCATCCATGGAGCGTGGCCAAGGTTCAACCGATCGAGGTAGCAGGTTGCGGGAAGGGGGTGATATTTATTCCCCCGAAGGCCAGCAATCAACGGCTGCTGGTTCTCAACAGGGTCACTGTGGGTCTAGTTCTCAGCAGCATCATTCTGGGGTTGGTTCTCAGCAGGGTCATGTTGGAGATGATGTTAACCAACAACATCAAGGTTGCCATCAATTTCAATATTTTTTCATTAAATTTGTACAACTTTTTTTACACGTGTTTTTTCTAATATACGAAATTTTATATATATTGATGGAGAGGCTGAAAATGTTCGAGCCAGTGGTCAAAAAAGACGCAGGGCAGCGCACTACATTGCAGAAGAAAGCTGTCAACCCAGCACAACTTATCCAGCTGAGATTACTGATATACCATGGGAAACGAACATCGAGGAATGCACCTTACAAAGGTGTGAAAGCCTTCATGCAAAATTGCAAAGAGATCTCGAGGCTTTGCCTCTACCTACTGATAGTAGACAAAGCCTCGAAATAGTTACACATTCATTGAGTGAAATGGTAAAAGTGTACAAAAATTTGGGGCCAACGACTGATTCGTTTGTAGAAGTGATGAGAAAGAGAAAAGAAACAATGATAGGTCCCGATAAATGGCAGGAAATAAAATGGAGAGTAAAAAGAGATGATGCTAAGTCAATGTTTAATTATAAGGAAGGGCCAAAAAGAAAAATGTTGAAGGTGCAGTATTTCAAGCACCCAGAAAAAGCAAAATATTTGTATGATCGACATCTTGCGGCCTTTGGAAGGCTTCCATGGAACGAAGGAGGTCTCTCTTATTTTGAAACAAATGTTTTATGTAATTTTTTGTATGAAACCCGACTACTATGACCTTCCCTGCAATTTTGGCCTCGGGAGGAGGTCGATTACATCAACGTAAGGGGTGAGTGCTAAGCGAGATGGAGCGAGATCAACCAGCCGCTTACCTGGTGAGTTTCTAATCGTCTCTTTAGTTTAAACTTATGATTAAGATGGATGCGACTTCTCAAATAAGTCGAGAAGCAAGGGATGTCATGATCGACAATGTTTACAATGGATTGGGTGGAGTTGATGTTTGCCTAAATCGACAAAGAGCACGTGAAAATGCACGTGCCAATTTTGTGTATTGTACAGATGACGAGATTGACAACATGAATGTTGAAGATCTCTGAATATATGCAAAGAATTATCGCAATGGTTTTCAAGACCTAATTCTTCATGAGGAAGAGGGCACTGGAACGATATGTGTTAATGACCTTAGGGTTCAATTATTTTAACATGTATACATGTCTACAATTTATAATAAATACATGTGTATGTGCATGTATAAATTTATTTGTATATACATTAATCTAACAAAAATGTATCATTATATGTTAAAACACCATTTATGGGGCTTCCTGCATGAGATGGATGAAATGTTAATATTACATTTCATACTCCTGCCTGGAAACAATGTAGATGGTTCTAACCATCAAGATATGTTGGCAAATGTTAGTGTTTTTTAAGTGACTTTAAAATAAATAATTGTTGCCACACATGTACATGTATGTATATATATAATTTGATAAAATGTTTTAATAGGTACCAATTTCGTCTGATGTTTTTGGGATGGAGGTACCTTCTTCTTCCTTGGGAGCTGTACCTTCTACTTCCTTGGGAGATGAGCCACAAGTATGGACAATTTTTCACAAGTTTAAATTTTTTGTTTACCTCAAAAGTTCCATTAAAAATCCAGACATATAGTCAGATCCATATTTTGAGTTATTTAAAATTTTTTGAATTTAGGTTCAGACAGAAGATTTTCTTTTTAATCCGCAGGACCTTTAGCCATTTTAGATAGTGAATATCCACAAGATTTGAAGTTGTTTTAGTTCTTTTTTTAATATTATTGTTCAAATAAGTTTAATATGTACACGCATGCTTTTCATTTTAAAGTTTTTAATTTATATGTGTGTATTTTGAATGGGTATATATATTTATTTATATTTAACTACATGTATATTGTACAGTTTACCGCTGCAGATGTTCCTATGGGGGCAGAACTTGTTCATCAAATGGAGAGGGAACCTCATGAGGTATTGCATGATTTTTTGTTATATTTTGTTTTTTACATGAAGTTCTAGATATATATATTCTCACTCATTTTTAAAACATCAAATTTTAATGTTCAAGTACATGTGCATTGTGTATGTAGGTTTCCCATGATGCTTTACATGAGAGGGCGCAGATTAAGACCCTAATAGGAAAGATGCTAGATCCGTCTCTATTTGATGGACAAGATTTGTATATTTGATTTCAAGATTTAGATGGTCTTAAAATTTGTTAAACTTGATACAGTTTGATACTTGTGAGATCTACAATTTTTGGACATATTTTGGACATATTTTTGGACATGTTAAATGTTTTTGTTGGATAGTTGAATTATAATTGGCATGGCATCTGCAGTTTTTAAAACTACATGAATGATAGAATGTGAACCTACATTTGCACATGTGGTAAATTGAAATGTTACTTGTAACAAGACAATCCCCATTGATTTCATTACAGTATATGTTGATTTCTGATTTGATATAATTCCATGTATGATGGTACATTATTTGTAAAGTCATTGGATTAATAGTGATCATTGATTTCAGTGTAAGCGCAAAAAATTATTGACAATGTAGAACGATTTTTGTGTTATAATAATTAAACCTAATTACTCGAGTGAGATTTACAATTTTTGGACATATTTTATTACAATAAGTTTTTTGGACATATGTTAAATGTTTTTGTTAGATAGTTGAATTATAATTGGCATGGCATCTGAAGTTTTTAAAACCACATGAATGATAGAATGTGAACCTACATTTGCAAATGTGGTAAATTGAAATGTTACTTGTAACAAGACAATCCCCATTGATTTCATTACAGTATATGTTGATTTCTGATTTGATATAATTGCATGTATGCTGGTGCATTACTTGTAAAGTCATTGGATTAATAGTGTTCATTGATTTCAGTGTAAGCACAAAAAATTATTGACAATGTAGAACGATTTTTGTGTTATAATAATTAAACCTAATAATATTGGAGAGCAAGAGAGACTTGAGGTATGGTGTTTACTACAAGAGTTCGAGATAAATATTTAAATGGTTTACCTATGTGTTGATTTCTGATTTGATATAATTGCATGTATGATGGTACATTACTTGTAAAGTCATTGGATTAATAGTGTTCATTGATTTCAGTGTAAGCACAAAACATTATTGACAATGTAGAACGATTTTTGTGTTATAATAATTAAACCTAATAATATTGGAGAGCAAGAGAGACTTGAGGTATGGTGTTTACTACAAGAGTTCGAGCTAAATATTTAAATGGTTTATGATTTATGATTTATACTTTATTTTTAATATAATCGATATGGAAAGATGACAAAACTAACAAGGGTGACAATAAGAATAGAAGTTCAGAAAATAGTTTAAGATTGATCACAAGAATTAAGAGAATGTCTCGGTCCATCATTGGTATGGCTTGTGCTGCAACCATGAAGTCTTGTCCCAACACCATAGAATGATCATCCATGTCAATGACTCTTAAGTCTATCTCTCCAAAGAGATTAAGTTGCCTTTCGACTTAGGAAGCTATGGGTAGCTCCCGTGTCTATCAAAGTAGAGAACTTTTTCCCATGTACGGTTGTAGACACGAATCTCAAGTCCAAGGAACTTTCATCATCATTCCTTCTCCTTGTCTTGCGCCTTACTTCCGCAATCTTCTTCAACATTTCCTCTTCCAATATGTCTTTCGAACTAGCCCTTGGCTTAATAGTCCTTTTCACATATCTATTTTCATGAAGCTCCATAGAACAATCCGATCTTGGGTCTGCTTGAATTGGTTCAAGCTCTTTCCTTTTCGAATTCTATCTAATTGCTCCAATGTCTTGACTTTAGCCTGCAACGTTGTGCTTCTTTCCTTCAAGTGAGCCCTTTCCATAAAGAGTTCTTGAAGTCTTTGTTCACCTTGTCGTATCTCCATGTCAAGCTTTTCAATTTCAACAGTTTCTCCAGATAGTCCATCCTTGGAATTTCTTGGCTGAAAAACCAAGTAGGTTGAACCAACTTTGGTCTAGTGCATTGGAATTCATTAAAGAATTGGTCATTGGCGCTGCTTCAAGCTAGGAGTGAGCATTGTCACCAGCCTACATTGAATATTTTAGAATCCCTAGGGTGAATGATACTTTAAATTGATTGACAGTCTAAGACTTTCTAATTTTTTCGAATGCCAAATGATATTACAAAGTTAGTATTTATAATATCCTAGTAGGTCATTCGATGACAACTTTTACCGGAAACTTGAAACAACTTTGGCATGTGATATTTAATTTGTTGAATGTTTTTGTTGGATAGTTGAATTATAATTGGCATGACATGTGAAGTTTTTAAAACTCGAGTCTTGGATGGTTTCAATCTACATTTTGCATGTGATATTTAATGAACTTTAAATGTTTGATGTTTTAATGTTGCACAATATATAATCAAAAGGGTTTTAAAACTTAAAGTTTTGGATGGTTTCAACCTACATTTTCACATATGGTAAATTGAAATTATGTTACTTGTAACAAGACAATCCCCATTGATTTCATTGTATATGTTTATTTCTAATTTGATATAATTGCATGTATGATGGTACATTACTTGTAAAGACATTGGATTAATAGTTTTCATTGATTTTAGTGTAAGCGCAAAAATTATTGACAATGTAGAACGATTTTTGTGTTATAATAATTAAACCTAATAATATTGGAGAGCAAGAGAGATAAGGTATGGTGTTTACTACAAGAGTTCGAGCAGGTCATTCGGTGACAACTTTTACTGGAAACTTGAAACAAAGAGAATCTATTTTTGGCTAGGACATCATGTAAGATGCTTGACATAAACAGTAAAATTGTACTTGAAAGCTGAGATTCGGGCAAGTGGGGATAACCACCTGTTATCTCGTTCCTTGGAGGCTAGGCCATATGGGGACTGAATCTGACCTTACAAAATAAAGTGAAATAATTTGTACCATATGGTCGGAGAACATATACAAGAACAATTAATTTATCCAATATTGGATATATATATATCCAATACATATATAACATTTTTAATCAATGCACATGTATAGAAAAACTACTTTCAGTTGATACTAGAGCACGTGCTTGTACCCAAACAATTTGTAACATGTGGAAACCACAAATAACATAAGCAGCTCAATTTTTAGTTGAGTACTGGAAGTTGTAAAAAATATTTAATCCAAAGATAATAAATTGTTGGACACTTCACTCAAAAAAATTCTAATGGAATTCCATCCTCAATAATCCGTTCATGATCGGATTTTGACATTTTCCATTTCTTAATTTTTGATTTTTTCTTTGATTTAACTTCTATCAACTTTATGCGTGTTGCACACACCAAGTGACTATACTGACAACTTATGGAATCAGGTTCATAGTCTTCAAACTAAACAAAGTCTCCACTTTGACGAGTTTGTTTGAAAAAATAACCTTTCAGTATAATAGACCCTTTGTCATACTGAAATATGTGATCATTATAGTCTTGTAATAATTTTATTTTTCGTTCAGTGCAACGCATCAAATAATACTTCACATTTTCATCGTTGTCAGTAGGTGCAATTACAACAAAAACATCTCCTACACAATAAAATAAATTTAACATTTAATTATGCATATTTAAATTTATTTGTAGATATTTAAATCATTAGAAAGTAATTCAAATGTTACCTTCTCTAACAAGATCAGAAACTCGATCACCATCGGATGATATTGTAGTTTCCTCTGATTGCATTTCTTCAAACATTGCAACAGACATTTTTCCCTTTGTATTTAGCTCTGTATGTTTCCAATCGTTCACATACATTTTGTTTTCATAGACGTCATTGGATTTTGTGTTGTCTATGCAAACATCACAAAAACAAGAATATTTTCTTTTATCCAATGCAAACACATTTGTGGACAAATTTGTTTGAATTGAATGCAATTTTCGAGTCCCTTTTATTGTTTCAACGTCATTTCCAATTGATCTATTTACGTCTCCGATTCCAATATGCCAGAAAAACCTTTATATGGAAAATTAGAAAAAGAATTTGTAAATATGATATCAAAATACAATTAAAAATAATCATTGTATGATAAATGTACAATGTTTAAAATTAGATTTCTAATATAAATTAAATTCTATGTATCTTCGCACTTCTCTTGATGGGTTAATCTCATGGCTTAGAGCATTTTTGCACCATTGAACAACTTCTTCAGCGTTCAGAAGTCGGAGTGCAAAGTGGTTCATTTTATATCTTCGAAGTACTCGTTTTATGCATGCTCCTGCACTGTCATGTTATCCTTTTCCATGGCCAGTCTCAAAGAAATTCCAACAATGTTTAATGCAGGTTTTCTTATGAAGACAACACAACCAAAAAAATGATCGTGCAAATTTGAATTGACCTGTGCATCCCTCTGACCATATCCAATGTTCATTGAATGTTATTCCATGATTTTTCAATGAATCATAAATTCTTCCAAAACAATGTTGTAAAAAAAATGTATCATGTGTACGATCGTCACTGATATAAAAGTGATATTCTTTAATGATATGTCGATATTCACTCGTGCTTTCTATATGATCGACATTTTGTTCAGCATGTCTATATAGAATATGGACGAGCATGGAGACTTGGTCAGAGTGATAATATTCACTCTGAATTTCTTTTTGTGGAAAAAATGTGTAGTTTTCTGCAAAATCAATCACTGACAAAATGGTCCCTGGTGGAAAAAATTTACGAGATTTTTTGAATTGCAAGTCTTTCCATCGAGCTCTATGGGAATGCTTGGTGTATTTGTAAATTTCTGCTTCAAACTTTCTCAAAAAGTCTATCAGAAAAATTTCGTCTTCTCGTAATTCGATTCTTTTAACACTATATGCACCTTGAGTCGATGTACTGATATATTCATATCTCTTCCATTTAACTTTCATGTTGGAAAATGATTCATCATTTATATCAATACGATATTTGTTTTGAAATTTAGTCAAATTTCCACAATCATTGCATTTTTTACCACCAACACATTTCTTCTTGTAAAATAGTTCATCGCTTTCTCTTTCACATAGAATTTGAGGTATGAATTCACGGATAGTGGAAGGAGGAGGTGAATCCTTCCATAATGTTCTACCGAAATCAAGGAATGTGTCATAATATAACTCAAATTCCACATGATAACGGCAACAACAAGTGTCGCGTATGGTGATAGGTTTTACATACCATGGTTTTTGTTGAACAAAAGCACTAAGTGAAACTTGAATTTGACGATTCTCTTCTTTGAACTTGTTGAATAACTCTATTTGAGTGGTTTCCAAGAGATGTTTTTCATGTTCTTCGTATTGATTTTTTGCTATTCTTCTTCACATCACATGTCTTGCAGTCGGTGAAACACGTGAATTGTTCTTCCAATATTCATATATTATTTTTTTAACATCTTCTCCAAGTCTATCTTTGTATGGTTGCCTACAAATAGCTCTCCAACAAGCGAGTTCATCATTTACCTCTATTTTCAGTCAAAATTTTCAATGTTTGTGTAGAGTTTTTCGCGAGGTTCCCAATGCTCGTGCCATAGATGTTAGATTCAAACGATTCTCTTGAGTACTTGGTGAAACCATTGCCATTTGTATTCCTCTACGTATATTTGAAACATATTTATCTCTAGATATCTTAATTGACTCTATAGCACTAATATTTTTTATCACCTCTTCTTTCATTCTTTTATCTTTGGTTGATTTTCGAATACCCAATAGTGTCGTCGCTTCTTTTAATTTCCTTGATGATAGGAGACCTTTCAACATTTGAGCTTGAACTGTCACTTGCTCTTTTTTGAAATACATTTCAAAAATTTTATCGACACGATATCGTATAACATGGTCAGGTTTTTTATCTCCATATGTGTGAGTGTCGACATTTTCTAACATCTCATTATCGATAGTGATTTCATCTGTACATATTCGAAAAAATAGTACATATTCAATAAATAACTAAATTAATAAATATGTCAATAAATATTAGGAAAATTTTAAATATATCAATAGATCATAATATTTACATTTACATACCCGATTCAATTTCTGCTTGAGGTTGATTTTCTTCTTCAATATTTTTAGGAGTATCTCTGTCTGTTTACATTAAACAAAATATTTTTCAAACTAGTTCATCAAATAAAAATTAAGCTTCACATTCTACATTGGGAAAACTTTAAAAGTATATCAATAGATCATAATATTTACATTTACATACCTGCTTCAATTTCTGCTTGAGGTTGATTTTCTTCTTCAATATTTTGAGGAATATCTCTGTCTGTTTACATCAAACAAAACATTTTTCAAACTAGTTCATCAAATAAAAATTAAGCTTCACATTTTACATTAGGAAAATTTTAAATATATATCAATAGATCATGTAATATTTACATTTACATACCTGCTTCAATTTCTGCTTGAGGTTGATTTTCCTCTTCAATATTTGAGAAAGCTTATAACATTCTTTTGCGATATTGTCTCATCTCTTCTCTACGTTCCTTAGGGTCTCTTTTTCGATCATATTTCCTCACACAAGTTCTTCGATTTCCCATGATAATAGGGTATGAGGTTCAAAAAATTTCCTTCAAAAAATTAGACAATAACTCAATTACAAACAATATCACAAAAGATTTAATTTAAAAAAATATTTTCTAAAAAATACGTAATCCAATCCAAAACACGTACTTCAACACAAAACAAGTACATATCTCCAAGAAAAATCACACCACCTCCAAGAAATGTCTTCCAAAAAAATGATTTAAATCCAAAATTTGAAGAAAATTTTTTGAACAAAGAAGCTCAAAAGATTTATTTCAACACAAAACACGTACATACCTCTAAGAAAAATCACGCCGCCTCCAAAAAATGTCTTCCAAAAAAGTTCTCTAGTTGATTATGACATGGTTGTTAGTCTTGGTAGAGGTTGATTTTATTTAATAGATATGATGTCTTGATATTTGGAACATTTGATTGACATGTGTGAGCAATTGCAAGGAAACATGCTTGGTATTATCTTCACAAGGTCACAATTGATATGTTTACATAACTAACAGTCGGGTGATGTGGCAGTACATAGTAAGACCCAAGTGAAACAAGGTAGAAGGTAAATGAAAGGAATTGGGTAGGAATACCTTTGGCTATGTTTGGAAACCCTAATTCCAAATGAATAAGAGATTTGCATACATGAAGTCTTCCTACATCTAAAATTTCCTAGCATTATGTGGATATGTGCTATATTTATGAACATGTATAATAGTTGGTTTCTAGTTATGGTTGGATTCGTCAAGGGGTTGGAGCCCCTTGAGAGATGATATATGTATGTGTTTAGATACAAGCCAGTGTTCCTGGCATAATAAGGTAAGGTAACTGGTGTATTGTATATTTTATGTATACACTAATAGTTATGTGTTTATGGTGGTAGGATGTAGGGGATTGCATGGAAAAAGAGATTTCTCTGAAATCATGAAGAAGGCTCAGGTTGAGCTTTCCCTTGGAAGAATTTGGAACCCATGGGGATTGAGTTACAATGTTTATTTCTAGTTTTGTGATTTCGGTATTTTATGATTTGTTTGCACTTGATTTGTAATTTTTTTTATTTCTATTGTATGGGCATACCACTTTGTTGTGGTGTCGTATTTATTTTGGCTTTCGTGGTTATATTCTTGTTGTTTCTTGTTATTTTATTTTTTTTAAGAATCTTCGGAATTTATCGGGGAAATAGGAAAGTAGTGGAGCTCAAGGAGAGCTGTGTGGTACCCATCAAGTAATGAAAGACACAGATGAAGCTTGGTGCATGAGTAAGCACAATGTGAGGTAAGAGTATGATAGTGGGTTGGACTGGTTGGGTTCATTGTGGTAAATCGATGGTGGGAGTACATACATGAGAATGGAAACAAAAGAGGTAAAGAAAATGGATCTGAGGTGTTAGATTCCTTGGCTCTGTCAGGAATTGTTGTTCTCAATGTTGTGCATGATGTTGTGCACGGATAAAGGAAGTTATCTTAACCTTGACCTTATGATATCTCATAATTATGATGTGATCATGATTATGATGGTGTTTATATCTATATACATGTATGTATGTATGTCGTGTTTGATAGGTTGGTCATGGATCATGGTTGTTTGATGCTAAATGTTTATATGTATGTCGTTGTCTGACAATATTATGATTATTTTATGATTATTATATAAATGTATGTATATATGTATCTATGTCTCTATATGATATGGTTTTCAAGGATGATTCTTGTGGAGGAATGATTTCTTATGTAGGTGAATGGAATGAAGAGGTTCTTGGCTAAGAGGAATCAAGTGGGAGAGTAGCCTTGACAAATATACCAGGTCAATATCATGTGGATATGATTGTACTATTCCTATGTTTATGTTATGGACAGGAAATTTCAAGGGGTACATCAGAGAAGTGAAAGTAGTGTGATTTTTGGCATGCCATGATAAGCATCGATAGTAGAAAGACACTAGAGGCAAGGTTTCTTGTGGGGTCAGTGTGTGGTCTATGTATATGCAGTACTATAGTTATGTATATTTTGTGCATGTTTTATATTTATTTATTATAGCTATGGTGATGTGTAAATGTAACATATGCCGTATTGTATACATATTATGTTGTATGCATGTTGTATATATCATGTTGTGTGTATATTTCATATGCAACGCTAGGTACAGATGGTGTTGTGTACATGTTGTATATGCAATGCTATGTACGTATGGTGTTGTGTGCATGTTGTACATATGGTGTTGTATGGATGATTGTACATGTGGCACTGTGTACATGTGGTGTCATTTACATGCCATGCATGTGGTGTTGTGTACATGTGGTATTGTGTACAAATTTCTATTGTACACAATGTGTACACAATACCACATGTACACAACACCACATGCATGGCATGTAAATGACACCACATGTACACAGTGCCACATGTACAATCATCCATACAACACCATATGTACAACCCGCACACAACACCATACGTACATAGCATTGCATATACAACATGTACACAACACCATCTGTACCTAGCATTGCATATGAAATATACACACAACACGATATATACAACATGCATACAACATAATACGTATAGAATACGACATATGTTACATGTACACATCACCATAGCTATAATAACTAAATATAAAACATGCACAAAATATACATAACTATAGTACTGCATATACATAGACCACACACTGACCCCACAAGAAACCTTGCCTCTAGTGTCTTTCCACTATCGATGCTTATCCTGGCATGCCACAAATCACACTACTTTCACTTCTCTGATGTACCCCTTGAAATTTCCTGTCCATAACATAAACATCGGAATAGTACAATCATACAAAATTAAATCATATCCACATGATATTGACCTGGTATATTTGTCAAGGCTACTCTCCCACTTGATTCCTCTTAGCCAAGAACCTCTTCATTCCATTCACCTACATAAGAAATCATTCCTCCACAAGAATCATCCTTGAAAACCCTATCATACAGAGACATAGATACATATATACATACATTTATATAATAATCGTAAAATAATCATAATATTGTCAGACAACGACATACATATAAACATTTAGCATCAAACAACCATGATCCATGATGAACCTATCAAACACGACATACATACATACATACATACATACATGTATATAGATATAAACACCATCATAATCATGATCACATCATAATTATGAGATATCATAAGGTCAAGGTTAAGAGAACTTCCTTTATCCGTGCACAACATCATGCACAACATTGAGAACAACAGTTCCTGACAGAGCCAAGGAATCTAACACCTCATATCCATTTTCTTTACCTCTTTTGCTTCCATTCTCATGTATGTACTCCCACCATCCATTTACCACAATGGACCCAACCAGTCCAACCCACTATCATACTCTTACCTCACGTTGTGCTTACTCATGCACCAAGCTTCATCTGTGTCTTTCATTACTTGATGGGTACCACACAGCTCTCCTTGAGCTCCACTACTTTCCTCTTTCCCCGATAAATTCTGAAGACTCTTAAACAAAATAAAATAACAAGAATATAACCACGAAAGCCAAAATAAATACGACACCACAACAAAGTGGTATACCCATACAATAGAAATAAACAAAATTACAAATCAAGTGCAAACAAATCATAAAATACCGAAATCACAAAACTAGAAATAAACATCGTAACTCAATCCCCATGGGTTCCAAATTCTTCCAAGGGAAAGCTCAACCCGAGCCTTCTTCATGATTTCAGAGAAATCTCTTTTTCCATGCAATCCCCTACATCGTACCACCATAAACACATAACTATTAGTGTATACATAAAATATAAAATACATCAGTTACCTTACCTTATTATGCTAGGCACACTGGCTTGTATCTAAACACATACATATATCATCTCTCAAGGGGCTCCAACCCCTTGACGAATCCAACCATAACTAGAAACCAAATATTATACGTGTTAAATACATGTTCATAAATATAGCACATATCCACATAATGCTAGGAAATTTTAGAGTTGGAAGACTTCATGTATGCAAATCTCTTATTCATTTGGAATTAGGGTTTCCAAACATAGCCAAAGGTATTCCTACCCAATTCCTTTCATTTACCTTCTACCTTGTTTCACTTGGGTCTTACTATGTACTGCCACATCACCCGACTGTTAGTTATGTAAACATATCAATTGTGACCTTGTGAAGATAATACCAAGCATGTTTCCTTGCAATTGCTCACACATGTCAATCAAATGTTCCAAATATCAAGACATCATATCTATTAACTAAAATCAACCTCTACCAAGACTAACAACCATGTCATAATCAACTAATATTCAAAATAATATAGTGTGTTGGTACGATCATCTTAAAACAATATCATTACTTCATGCAATATTATAGACACATGCTCATATCATGTTATTAATCGAACATTCAAACAAACTATAAACGTACAATGTTAGATAAATCAACTAGATGACATAATAGACACCAAACAATCAACAACAGATAGATGAAAAAATAAAACATTTAAGCAACAAGTACACGCCATAAGCATACTCATACCTTGATGTTTCTCAAGGGAGCTTGTCTTGTCTACACGATCAATCTAGTTTAGCTTGATATAACTCCACAACACATCAACTCAAACAAAATTAAGGTCAGATATCCATAACAATGGCTAGCTAACATGTTCAACTCATAAGTTCATAAACATAACAATCACCTTTGCAGATTCAATCCAAATTAGTACGACACAATATCACAAATATATCGGCTCATACCTAAATAGGCCAATCCAAATCAACATGACACATATAACATTAAGATATTAATAGAATAACCCTAATCATCAAGTTACATAACACATAATGAACAACAGTTAACATATAACATACTTATGAATAACATATAACATAATCATCAAGTTGACTAACATAAAACAACAACAACAATGCATATAACAACAAGTTACTATCATTCATGAGTATTCGACACATATGCATATGCCCACACTGATTTACTAGCATCTACCATGCATGTAACCACAACAACAATAGACTGAAAAACATGTTCATAACCCTAATTCTTATAACAACAATTAACCAACATACTTGCATGCCAAACATACAATACATGTATGGTGATCTACTCTTATCCAAAGTCTAGTGTTGCAACTTCACTTTGATGCTTAGCATCTCCTGCTGTATCTCAACCAACACATTAGCATAATAACACACCAAAATCACCATGCTTACCTAAAATGCATACAATGACCTCATGGACAACAACTATAACCATGAAAACACATGCATAGCAACATATAGACACTGACATGAATAATAAATGCATAACTGACATTGACTCATGACGATCACATTCAATCAACAACACCATCAATTTTCACATGGTCAAACCACCGTAAAAATTACCACCACCATGCATACACAACAATAACATATTCCACAAACATACATAACACATATGAAATTGACATGTATGCACAAAAAACACATAGCAATGCATAAGCAATCATACACTCATGACAACACACATCAAAACAACAACATCCTCTTTCACATGGCGACCTCACTACAACCATGAATGATACCATGCATATGCAACAAGAATTTAGACCACAAATATGATTAACACATGTTAAACTGACATGAATGCATGACCAACACACACCGCCCATCTAGTCCAAGGGTTGAACCATGCTCTTATACCACTTTGTAACACCCTCTTCCAACATCTACCCAAGAAACCAGCCAGGTAGGGTAAATATGCGATGAGAGGCTACTATAATGAGATTCAAAATCCTAGGTTTCCTTAAGGAAGTGGAACCGATGGAAAAGTATCATAAAAAACTTGTAAAACAACAACAACACCCCCAGGACGTAACCCAACCATTGATGCCTCTTACCCCTGGGTCACACGGAAATTTTAACTTGTTTGAGCCATATCCATAGGCATAACACTGCATGTCAGTGCCCAGGAGGATATATTCTCAAGCACAACATTGCATGTCAGCGGCCAGGGCCGCAAAAACTTAGTTTTCTGACCGCATCTCTGGGATTTGAGCCACCTTTTTAGGCCCAGTACCCAGTGCTTTTCCTAGAACATCATGAAAATTTAAGAGATGATACATAAAAATATGACAATAATATGAAAGCATTCACATCATTAAAAAATCATATGGTCCCCTCCTAGCCATGAGAAGCATTTTTCAAAAATGTCTCAAACATGAAAGCTACACATATAAAAAACAAAACAAAGAAAATGGGTCTCATTATTATCTGAGAATTGTTAAGACTAATTGCACCCCTATGTCATTAGCTTCCATTAAATCTATTTGACCATAGATACATTGTGCATTAATTTATAGGTAAAAACATCGAGAGAGCCATATATCATCACTGTCAACATAGATATTTATAACCAGCATAATAACAACAGAAATACATTGGATAAAAAACAATAAAATCCACATAATAACCAATACTTTTATACATAAAATAAAAAATGAATGATATTCCATTTATGGATATAAAACCCAACGAGAGATGGGACTTCCACATTCCACCTAACCATAGTTTGGTCAAGCCAATTTTCTCTTCATCCAATCACCCTTGTGCCATATTCCAAGCATGAATGCTACCATAGTTCTCCTCCTACATCGTGATTAATTTTCATGTCTCCTAGTCTCTCAATACTTGTTTTAATCCATAATCCAAATCAAGGAACACTAGGACCTAAATCGAGACATACTCTCGATGCTTTACCGTACATCCTATCGTGAGACTACTAGGCCAAAACGAAGAGCACCCACCTCTCAGGCTTTTTTGCAATCCATCCTAGGTCACTAAGCCCTAAATAGAGGCAAACCACCTCTAGGATTTACCGTATTTCCTACCATTCACAAGCAAGGATTCCTAGGCCCACCGAGGCAAAACACTATCCAAATTTACCACAACCCAAATTCTCGTTCAGGGGCTACTAGGACATGTGTCATATCAATTCGGAGATCCGCATCATTTGGCTTCGAATAAAATCTAGAAATCCAACTCAATCAAAGTATGAGAACCCATCACATAAAGGCTATCCAAAAATGGAAAGACTAGGTTGAAAACATTGTCAAACCTGGAAAAACTGATGCGAAGAGAGAAAATAACCACATGCAATACCATGTGTGCCATATCTAGCAATGAAATCACACATGCAAATCAATAAATGCAAAGAATAATGTTCTAGTTGCTTGGTCCTACTCTTCCTTGCTTGCACCTTCCTTCTTCTTGCTTTCTTTTCCTTTCTTGCTCCAATGCCAAAGTGCTCCATGAAAAATCTAAGTGTTCAAGAGTGAGAGAGAGAAAGAGAGAGAGAATAATAACGGAGGTCTGAAATTGAACTGAAAAAAGGTGAGAAAAATATTTCCAACTGATCCTCAGAAGCCTTTTTATCAATGAAGCCTCTCTTTTCTTCATTTTCCATTATTTTCCTTCATTTTCCTCCTCACATGCAACCTATGACCTTTCACCTTCCTTTTCTCCTATTGTCTATTATTTTCATTAGTTAAATGCCAATTAATCCCTCATGCCTCTCCAAAGCATTTTCCATTTCTTTTTCAAATTTCTTTTAGCCATGATAACCAAAACGAACACTCGTTAGGATTTTTTTTCCCAACATTCAACTTGGAATAAGCTTCCCATCAATTGTGGTTGGATGGTTGAGCATGGAATGTTACTTGAGGGGAAAGTTCTAAGTGCAAAAGCTTCAAAAGTGAGAAGTTGCAAGTGGATAGAACAACTATGGCTAAGAGATAGATATAACGCTGGTTTTTAGTCCATTGGGCTATGGAGTCATATCTGGGCTTTAATTGAGCAACAACATCAAGTGTGATCCAAGGGGCAAGTCATCTATACCAAAAGATTATTGAGATTAGAATGATGAAATGGAAACAATAAAGTGTTGGAGGGGTGGAAACTGATAATAATTTCTCAGAGGATTTATAGTCAGTCCAAACAAGAAAATCCTCTTAAGTAACTGTTTAAAACCAACCAAGGACAGGGCTAACCATAGACTTCTTGGGCAAGTTTGTATTCAAACAGCTTAATTGATAAACAATCCAGTAATCTGCATAATTACCTTCAGAAAGTATGAAAACATATCAGAGAAACAAAGTGTGACTTAAGATCAGATAAAGTACTTTTAAACCTAGTCTGCTTTCAGTCAACACCAAGGGGAGCTTTCAGAATTTTCCTTTGGAGAAAAGAATCTAGGAATCAGGGCAAACCATATCTTCTCTAGTCTAACTTTAATAGCAAATAATGGAAATCACATTCAAGAACAATGTTTAAGCAAACAGAAGGACGAGGGAACGCCTACATTCCTAACTGTTTAAACTGTATTGAATCATTCTTAAATAAACAAATCTGAAGAAAACATTAAGATAAAGATTTCTCAGCCAGAGAAGGTGACTGATATACAGTAGGTCCTAACTCTGTTTAAACTGTTCTTTACAGCAGAAAATGAACAATATGGCATACATAGAAGGGAAACAATTGACAAAGAAAGAAGCACTTCACCAGTAATATAGACCAGGATCCCAAGAAACAGCTTGTTATTGATGTCAAACCGGTTACAGTCTTCAAGTCCAATGTTTCAGTTCAGCAATCATCTTCACTATTCAGCCTAACTACTCTATCACAAACAGAGCTTCAAGGGCCAGTGAACACTATGTAAAAATATAAGTCTCCAGCTCAAGTGTATTTCAAAGTTCTGCAACCAACAATTTCTCATCTTCTTCTGAGGTATTTATAGAAGAATGAGGAGGTGATCTGAGAAAAGATCTCTCAGGATAATTAATACAGGTTCAAGACTTCTCGGCCTTTTGAGGGGCCCGAGGGAGAATTTTTACAGGTGGATCACTGTACTAACTTTTTTTACAATAAATATCAAAGCTCGGTGGGAGCTTTATTTGAATTTGAGGTTCTGTACGCTGTGTGGAGTAACTCTGCAGATATTTTTGCATTTATTCTCTTGCGGAAGTAACTCCTTGGCTGCGCTGGAGGTGAATATCTGATTTTCTTCAATAAGTTCGGCCTCTGTTTGAATGCTTTGAGGCAACAGGTGGCTCCGGTGGTAGCTGAGGAATCAATTCGCCTCAAATGTAGCGGTGGAAGTCCTTTCGGCCTGACAGATCTTTTTGATTTTTTATTAATTCTGTTTTAATTTGGGGGATTAGGCTTTTGATGTTCAATCTTAGCCGTGATCCCCAAATTTGTCTTCGCCTTTCATTCTTCAATCTCCCGTGTGTTGTCTTCAAAAATCGATAATTTTAATCAAGCCCAATGAAACAAAGGTTCATATCTGTAGAGCCGCACTGGGCTTTTAAAGGTATCACTGCTCATAGAGCATCGAAAATAATGAAATAGAGCCCGGAGGAATGGTTCCTATTGGTAAATCAAAGGCGCAGAAACGTCTTTCCGGCCCTCGCCTTTCTTCATAACATAATGGAAAACCATTAAAATACTTGCAAAACACAAAACACTAAGAAACTCCCGCGGAAGTTGGTTTAAACTGCTTCAGATGGCGGGGAAAGGAGCGTAGCCATCGGATGAAAACATCCAACGGCGGAGATCTGCATAGAAAGGAAAAAAGGAGAGCGGGAGAGGAATAAGGTAGAGCAGTTTTAGACCGTCTGATTCAGACATGAGAACGGTCCGGATTGAATCGGGAGGTCGCAATCGGGGGTAGCGAACAGATGAAGCGATTGAAACTTGCGATGCGAGTTAGCGCATACCGTCGATCTAAGGAGTAGATCAACGGTGGAAATTGAATCGGGGTAATCGCAATCGGAGGTGGCAGGTAGGTGCATGCGATTGTGCAATCGGGGAAAGTTGCGATGCGATTTGAAACTTCGATGCGATTGCGCGATCGGGAGGGGAGAGGCGATTACGCGATATCCGTTGATCTAAGAACGAGATCAACGGCGGAGAATGAATCGGGGAAGCCGCGATCGGAGGGGCAAAAAAAACGCATGCGATTAAATAGTGCAATGCGATTGAAATCGCCGATGCGACAGAGCGATGGCCGTTTGATCGATGTATGATCAACGGCGGGGATTGGTTTTGGAGTGGAGCGGCGAAAACCCGAAAATCCAAAGTTCTTTAATATGAAACAAAGGTTTATATAAATCGGGGTAGAATATTTATACGTAAATGGAATAGGTGCTCGATTGCGGGGCCTTTGGGCGTATGAAACTTGATAGGCCCAGGGCTTTATATATAACAAGGGCCTAATCGCAATCGGAACTACGGGCCTGGTCTTTCCGATCAACCCATTGAAATTTCCCCGATTGCGATTGCGCGATCGGTCTTTTCGATCAACCCATTAAAATATTGAACACGTGACTTCAAGCTTTTAAGTTGAAACTTTGGATAATTGGGTTCTTGGGTTTTATAAAGGAAAAAGCAGAACAGTAATGAAAATTTACAATGTTTTAAGCGCCGGAGGCGGGCTTACTGGATATATATAAAATAAACGATGCGATCGGGTTTTTGTGTTTACAAAGGATTAATCGCATCGGAACATTTCAATCCAAAGCATGATCGCAATCAGAACTTTTGAATAGAGCACAAGTCTCGCACATTTGGATACTTCCGATGTGATGAGTGCCGAACATCGGTTGAGACTGACCATGAGGATGATAACCACTCTGAGGATGAGTAGGCTTTTGATAAGTGGAACCCTGCGGAGCCTGGTACGTAGGGCGCAGCTGTTGATTTGGCTTCGGCATTGAATGAATAGGTTGTTGAGCAGAGTGAACAGAATGAGAGGGCTGCCCTGAATGAACAGGTTGGCCCGACTGAGAGGGCTGGCCTGAATGACTAGGCTGGCCCGGATAAACAGGCGGCGCTAGTTGCGCAGGTTGACCTGGTTGTAAGTGAGCCCCAGGTTGTACTGGATGGGCCGGCTGGCCTGGAGGTGGAACAGGACCAGGTGCTTGCTGGAAACCAGTTTGACCTGAAGCAGAACCATAGGATGGTCCTGGCTGATATGCAACGTTAGAGACAACAGGATACTGCGGTTGCATTGGTAAAGAAGGCTGGATTTGCCCCCCAGGACCATAGGCCGGTCCCGGTTGATACCCCGGCTGAGGCTGAGCAGGTTGACCAGCAGGGCTATAATATGGTCCTTGCGGATTGTACAATGGCCCTTGCTGGCCCGCAGGGTAGCCTTGGATGGGCTGTCCCTGTGGGTCATACGGATAGCCAGGTTGGCCCGCAGGTTGGCCTTGGAAGGGCTGCCCCTGTGGGTTATAAGCCTGGTTGTATGGCAAACCTTGAGCATACAGATAAGCCTCAGGAGCAGGAAGGCGCAAAACCTCCCCGTGCTCGTCAAACTGACCTGGGAAAGCATACACGGGAGTGCCATCCTGTGCATAGTGCGAAAAGAAAGATCGGTAAGGATCTTGGGGGAATTGTCCAGCTTCGGCGTTCGGCTGTTGCAAGGACAACCGATACTCCTCCGGAGAGATATTCTCCGGTATAGCAGTAGCTAGATAAACATCTTCAGGAGTTGGCCCAGCCCTGGTAGCTGAGACAACAGAAGAAGAGGCAGCCACACAAACAGTGGGCCGAACGGGAACAGAAGTGACGGACGTCGAAGGGGACACCCCGGGTGTAGTGACAGCTGGCCTCGAAGCAGGAGATGATATTCCCATAGAGGCTATAGCTGAAATGATCTGACCCAGAGATTTGTATCCCTGCGGTAAAGAAGGACTGGCTGACGACATGGTAGCCAGCTCAGAGTCGTCTCCCTTAAACAATCTACGCGGGATGCGCTGATAGTCTTCACCAGGAATTTCCTCACCAGAATCACTCATGGTTGATCCTGCCGTTAAATCACGCAAAAGACGGCAAGGACTAGGAGGAAAAACAGCAGCAACAAACGGTGAACCCAATGTAAGAGAAAGGAAATCAGCTCCTAATCTCAATTCAGACACAGGGTCCGAAAAGGGCCAATTGAACTCAACTGGTCCTCTAAAGGGTTGCTCGGCGAGAACCGGTCCCCCGTCAGGAAACTCGGAAACAACAGGCTGCTGTGGTTCAACAGAAGGCTGAGAAGCTTCTGAAGAATCGTCCGTGTAAGGACTACTAGTAGACGAAACTGAAGGTTCCGCCACTGTGGCAAGAAACTAGAAGAAAAGAGCAAACGCACACACGGGCTGAAAACGAGTTAAGACACACGATCAAACAGTCAACAAGCAATGTCTAAACAGATGTGTAATCGTGGGCGATTAATTTTACCACATTGGAAAGTAAGAAATTCTACCGTTTCATATTTTAAGAGTCGAGAAACGATAAAAAGATGACTCTATCTCTTTCAGAGCTGACACAAGCGTGAAAGGACAAGCGCTTGACGGTCTTTTCAAGTTTAGGGAGTCAGAAAAGACCAAATGACTGCTCAGGAAAAACTAGGCACAAAGGGTGTACCAAATATCCGTGAACTGCAATATACACCTTGGTTTCAATAATGAAACATAAATCGACCAAGGACTTTCCGTACGTGCAGGTAGTCTCCCCGAATGCTGTGTTCGGTGTATCACGGGTATAGGGCGGCAGACTTGGCTTCCTGTGGATAAAGGATTGAAAACCTAGAGGGGTCTCCCTTTATATACGCGACGGTACGGGGAGCGCAAGTCCGTACTAGCGCTGTCTAAAGCCAACAGGCGAACGACAGCTGCTAGGTTTAACGATGCCGGAACACGTCTCTAGCCTAGACCTTCTAAATATGTTTCGTTAAGTTCCAATGCTGCCTTAGGTTAATTGAAATAAATTTTACAGTTGATCTTCAATTAAGTTTCAATTTCCAGGCCCTATCGTATGTAGTGTCTCGAAAGACTCCTAAATGCAAAGCTATACGCCACAGTGCAACATTTCGTTCGATGAAAACTAGTTAGAGAAGAGTTGAGAGCTTTTACACAAACGAAATGAACGGAAGACAAACAATGAGATCTCTAATGCAACTAATGCAATTGAAAACTTTTCATTCAAAACACTAATCACTAGCAAGATGGAAAAGATCACAATTTGCACTAATTAACAAAAGCAAAAGAGATTTTTTTTTTGATTTTCAATGTTTAATAGCTAATATGCACTGAACAAACTTGAAAACAAACGGAACAACTTGAGAAACGATTTCCAAGAGAGCGAAACAAACAAATTTCACTCAACAACACAAGCAATCAGATCCCCAAATTGACCAAAGTCTCTCAAAACGAAGAAAAGACTCAAAAGCTTCCAATGGACCGTGTGATCTAGGTCCAAGGCAAGACCAAACGAATTTCGAATGAAGGAATGAACAATCACCCAAAAATCGCAATAAAACAATGAACAACTACTTAGAGGATGCGGAGAATCAATCAGATAGTTGACAGGACAATCAAAACACCAAAACTCCCAAGGAGGGCTCGATACACTAAGCCACCAGATGCCCTAGGGCTTAAAACGTGAAATCGGTAGATAAAAGCAAACAACCAAAGGACAGAGGTGAATTCCCAGTCAAACAGGACTCCAACACACTCAGGCAGTCGGAAAATCAAGAAGAAAAACACCGATCAAATCCAGAGAGCTCAAAAATGAGGAAACTCAAAAACCTTACAGGGGTGGCGCGACTGTAAGGGTGAAACTGGCGCCAGAAAGCAATTGGCGCGGGCTGGACAAAGGCAACGTGCGCCAATTGGCGCGACTGTCGGGTTAAAAACCGCGCCAGTCGAGTTTCTCAGCCAAAAATTAAAAACAAGCTACTCCAGAAGCAGACCAATGCAAGCTAAGCAAACCAAGAAGCAAAAACAATGAAAGAACCCAACCCAGAAGGTTCATCAAGCAAGGGAAAACATAAAACAATCAAAGCGAGACAACACAAACGAGACAATGAAATCCGGAC
>JAXQQM020092554.1:0-10468 GCA_034641835.2 Pinus albicaulis
CTCGTTAGGACCTCTATACCAATAGGTGTCATTTTTCATGATTGACTTGATGAACTATGCAATATGTTCAAACCTTTTTCTTGTTGCAAAGGTGTTCCATATTTTCAAAAAAATCAAAAAATCAAAAAATTTAAAAATTGTAAAGAGGGTATACCCTAAAAGAAAAATCAAAGGGTGAAAAAATAAAAATGGCCAAAAAAAAGTGAAAGAAAATGAACCCCAAACAAGAAAAGGCCAAGGAAAGTGTGCAAGTCTAAATGCCACTGCTTATTGCTTTGATGTAATAAAAGAATTGTGTGCAACTTGTATTTTATGCCACAATTCATGAATAGTCAAACTATTTAAGCTTGGCTAGTTCATTTTTCAATTTCATGTTGTAGAATAGAGAATAAATATATGGCCAAACAGTTTAATCTTGGGAGATAAGTAGATAGGTAGAGTTAATAAAATGTGCTCAACAGTTTAATCTGAGCCCTTGGATGTAAGTGGAGACTTAGATATGTTTTCCATGTAAAAGAAAAAAGAAGATTGATAAGAGTTTGCCAGTCTAAGTGCACCCTAATAAAGAAGAGAAAATGGTAGGGTAAAGTAAGTAGGGTAAGTAGATGTTGTTGTAGAATTACATGTGATGAATGATGGTTCTAAATGTTTTCAATTTTACTTTCATCACAAAGTGCAAAGGCAGATACTTCATTGGAAAAAGTTCACAGCAGAGCAAAGTCAAATTATTAACTTCCCCTCTCATTTTCCCTAAACATTTCACTAATTTCCTTAAGTATTAAGGTATTTGAAGATTAAAGGGGCTCAAGGCATTTCCTTGACTTTTGGAGGGACCGGACCCTCGGCCCAATAATGGAAAAGACCTAAGTACTTGAAATCATCCATTATCACATTCATTCATCTTTCAAAAATCTTTTCTTAAGTAAAATCCCATTTTACTTAGGAAAATCCTTATATATTTCATGAAAAGCCCTCAAAATCACTTTTATTCTAAGTCTAAGTGATGAAAGTATAATAATGCCATTTACTTTTGAATCTTCACTTTCTTGGTTATATTTAAGTATTTTGAGTTTACATTGTCCCTTTGTCATATTAACTCTAATTTATATATTAACTCCCTATGAAAATCACCTTTTCCTATTATATATAAATCCTTTTATAGTAATATCCCCAAAACCCTTATATTATGAATTTTTAGCCAAAAGTATTTAACTCCTATTTATTCAAATAAAAAACCCACAATATACCTCCTTTTGGCTAAAATATAACATTAATTCTATTCCCGCCCCCTATGGTAAGAAAATCACATTGATTTAATTATCATATAATAAAATATATGAAAAACGTTTAAACATATGTATATATGTTTAAAACAAAAAATAAACCCAAAGTTTAATTAAAACCAAACTTTGAAAATAATCCATCCCCGCGCATTTTTCATCTCCGACCATACAAAAGAGATTAATTAATCCTCACGATTAATTAATGAATTCAACCCGCCAATCAGATCCCGCCCGAAGAGTTTATTTAACGAATAATTACATTGGGCCCGCGTCATTAAAACTCCGCCATCTCCCTGTCCCGTCGACCGTCTGATTGCCCCGTCAAAGATCTACGACCCTCATCCATTTCGCTGGCCATCTGCGTACGAAATATAACGCGCGATGGCCAAACGGTTTTCAAACAGTGTCGTGCTACGTGTCAGTCGTTGTATCGCATCGCTGCCCTTCCGCCTAAAACCACCTTCCCTCATAAGTGGTGCGATAGAAATCGCTTACCACCTTTCCGCTCGTGACATATCCACTGTACCATGCTGACGTCATCCAATAAAATAATAAAAAATTCCACCACCCATTGACTTTGTGAATAAAATGAAATAAGCCCGCGTTTTTCATTTTTTCATTCACAGTGAATGACCAGAATCCCATGCAGTAAAACACTTTGTAACCCAGCTGCGCTACCTGAAGCCTCTGTTAACCAATTCGAGCATGGTTTACCTCCCAAAAATCATTCTAGATTCACTCCACAGACCTCTCAAAATCAAATGAAACCTTTTCGACCTCCCCTACAAACCAATTCTTTCTTAACAATTTGTTTTTTTTTACAGGTGATCAGAAGACCACATCCTTGGATAAACAGTCTTAATACTAGTCATAAGACTTGTTTACTCTAAGAGTGTTATCAAATCTATTCAAACAGAGATGGAAGATAAAACATACAGTTGAAAGACAAGCAAAGGAAATAGGATATTAAAAAATTTATTGTTGAAACAGATAGTAAAAACCTAAACTACACATTGAAGGTAAAAGGACACAGTAAATAACAGTTAAAGAGTATCAGTGGTTAAAGTGTATCAGGTAAAAGTCAGAGTGAAAGTTAAAATGAAGTTACAGAGCAGTCAAAGGTAAAACAGTAAAAGTAATTACAGAGGCAGTAAAATGGTAAAAAGAGATGAAAATAATTTCACCAACATTGAAGTTTATTTAAAGTGAAAGTAAAACAGTTAAAAGAACAAAAAAGTGAAAAGATAAAAAACACAACAAGAAGGAACATTTTGCAGAAATTTAATGTTTTAGTCATTGTTTTGCAGAAACTATTGTGATCAATCCAAGATGAATTTTGCAAAAATGAAGGAGGTTTATGTTCTTAAGAGGACCATCTACAAAAACGTCTCTCACTTTTCTAACAGCTATTATGGTTTTGGAAATATTAAACAATTATGGAAAGCACTTTTTGCAAAAAATACCAGTTAAGTCATCATTTTACAGAGAATATTGTGGTAAATCAAAAATACATCATACAAAACTGAAGGAGGTTTTTGTTCCTAAGAGACATATCTACAAAATCCTATCTCACTTGTTTCATAGTGATTTCAGAATGAAAGATACATGCACATCTTTACAGGCTATTTTTCAAACTCTGTAAAACTCTGTTTTACACATAGTTTTTCAGAGCCTTTTGTGCACATCTGGAGAGGAATGTGGGGAAACTGAAAGCGGTTTATCTCACCAACATATTAATATACAATAACCTCTTTCACTTGTTACACATATATTACGGATTGAGAAATAAAAAGGTCTCATTGGACCCCAAATTTGCAGAATTGTTGGAGCAGAATTGCACAAAGAAAGGAAGCAGTTAGTGACTTGGATGCCTCATCATCAACTAAGAGTTGGATCAAATTAGAATTATCCTCTTTGTCATCACCTATCCATACAAAATAGTGCCAAATAGATGCATTAGTTTGAGTGTCCTTTACTTAAGTTCTATTTATGTAAAATAGTTGGAGAGATTTGTGAACTAATCTTGATATTTTTTCAAGATATTTTAGTTTAGAATTTGTATAAATACTTCACTCTTGGAAGTATTAGAGGTGGATTCTTCTACTTTGCTGTAACATTGAATTTTGGAATAAAGTGCTTTTGGAGAAATTTCTTTGTGGCTTGCTGGATGATGAATTGAAGCTCAAGACTTTTTGCAGGATTCATGTGTCAGACTACAGTTCAATAAGTCATTTCTATCCTGTGTTTTAAGTTTTATATATGTTTACTATATCACTGTGTTTCATTTCTGAATAATTAACAAAAAATGATTAAATCAGAAATTGCTTAAGTGTACTCTGATTTCAATTGTTATTATTCTAAATGTTTTCTTCTAAACTGGTCATAAACAATGAATTCTTAATTTCTCTTGTTTCTCTGGTTTAAGCATTTGATTACTTAGTAAAGAATTCTTAATTGCTCTTTATTGGTAATCACTCACTTTCCCTCGTTTAAACATGTTGAAAGATTCTTAATTGCCTTTCATCCATTTAAAAATCCATTCCATTCACTTTAATATCTAAAATTGTTCTTTGTTTTGGCTATCTTGCCCTGCAAAGCCATCTTTTGTGTAAAAACTTAATCCAGTAAAGCCATATTTTCGACTCCATAGCCCAATGGCCTGAAATACTCAATCTTGCCCTCAGTTGGCGGATTCCACCATTCAAATTCAAACAAAACCCCTGAACTTATAACTAGCCTAATATTTTCTAAGAACAAAGCTAAATTTTAAAGAGAGAGCCCTCTCTGGATACAGATTGGCTAGATTCTGTATCTGAAGGTTGGTTTGTGGTTACCTCGGATTTACTTTCCTTTTCCAAAACTTCAAGGAAAATCAGAGTGATAACATAGTGGCGACCATACTGGGGAACTGAATCATTTTAATTGTTACTATTGTTTGATTATAAGCTACAGACAGAGCCTGCAGATCAACCAGGTAGCCTTTGAACTGCTTTTGCTCTGCAATTGCATAGTAAATAAATGTTGCTTCAGTCTATCTCTAGTCTAGCTTATAAACTAAACTTTGGTTTCAAACATTCAATCAGTTTCTCTAGTTCAATAAATCTTTAAGAAAATTTAAATCCAATATCTGAAACCTCTTAAAGAAATTATAGAAGTTGTTTTGAAAATTCATTAAAAAACAAAATAATCATAAAATACTCAAAGTTTGGTTTCCTGAAGAACTAAATTTTTCTTCAAAATTGTTTTACAGGTTTAGATCTGATCTATGATGGTGGACAGGGATCAGACACACAAAGGTTAAAATCATCCACCTGGCGACTCCAAATCAATTTCACAATCAAGACTCCAATGGAGGAATGAACCTCAAAGAACAATATGGAAATATTAGGCTTTCAACTTGGATCTTAATCCAAGACATTATGTTCTTTCTCATTAAGAAAGTTTTTCAATGTATATTGTATTTTATAGAAGATCTTAGATTAGTTTTTAGTTATTTTCCTTTGAAGATTGTAAGTAATAATTCTCCTAATCTCTTTGAGCGGCTTTCTTATGAATCTAATGATGATCATTTTACAATTAAGAAGCCTCAAATAATCAAGACTAATCTTACAATCCCTGTACATATCCCCGTGCCATATAAAGTTCCAGATAGATATAAGCCCCTCATTTTACCTCCTATACTCCATAATTTTCCTAAAAAATACTACAAGTATCTTCCTAGATTTGATGGAGAGAATGGTATCACTGCCCAAAAACATATTCAAGGTTTTGAAAATTATTTGGATTTATTTGAGATTGATGAAGATGATGTTAAAATCAGACTTTTTTCTCTTTCTTTGCAAAATAGAATAAAGAATTGGTTCAAAAATCTACCTAATGCTAGCATCTCAAATTTCCAGCAGTTTATCAAAATTTTCCTTGATAGATGGATAATCAAAGTTAATCATTTTGTGATCATGGAAGAATATAATAAATTAAAAAGACATTCAAATGAAACAATACAACAATTTTCTGACAGATTTAATCAAGTTTATTATTCAATGCCATAAAATATTAGACCTCCTCATGATTCAGCTCTCTTGCATTATCCAAGTGCTTTTGATCCAGAAATAGAATTTCGATTAAGAGAAAGAGATCCAAAAACACTTGTACAGATGCAAAATATTGCAGTTGATGTGGAAGTTAATCTCCAAATCAAACAGGAAAAGTTGAAAGTAGAAGAAGAGGAAAGGGAAAACATTGTAGAGGTAAAACTCAACCTTTTGGTAAGAAAACTAGATGAAATAACACAGGAGATCACTATGAAAGAAGAATTTTTTATTCAAAATCACCATGAAGAAATAGAAGAGGTTGATAGCCATGAAAAAATTCCTCTTAATTCAAATTATCATAGATCAGAAAATGAATTTACAAATCAATATGAGGAAGAAGAATTTGTTGATCTAATGTGTATGTTTGATGACATTCCTTCTTTTGATGATTTGCCTAAATATGATCATTATGATGATAGTTATGTTCTCCAAACTCAAGCTAACTTTACAGAGCAATCAGAAGCTAGTTTGTGGGATGAAGAAACTCAGTTTCAACAGATTGAAGACAGTGATCAGCCAGTACAGATCAACCATGAGAATGAGGAAGAAAGAGCAGAAAATGTGGAAATAAGTGAAGATTATTTACCTCTTTGTTTTGCTTCATTTCAGTTCATTAGAGACAACTATCATGCCATCAATAATCAGCAATCTTTAGGAATTGTGATTGACAATAAAGAAGATAATGAAACTATTGATCAAGATTTTTCAGTTTCACAATTGCAGTTATCAGTTCCCATTGAAATAAATGATCAAATGACACAAGAAAGTTCCATACCATTATTTTTTGAATCATTTCAATGTTTAAAGGAAATGTGGTATAACATATTTAATGAAAAGGATGAGAAACTTGGTGAAGTTTATGAAGTCTCATGGAAACCTATCTGCTGTAGGTTGTAGCCATTTTCCCAAGCTTTTCAGGATCCAATAGCAGATATGTTGAATATTGAAGGCATTCAAAGCATTCATCTATTAACTAACTATGATTTTCAGAATCAAGATGATAAAGGATTCAACACTCAAAAATTACAATCAATAGGAATATCATCACAAATCTTATCTGAAAGTTTACAGGGAGATAAAGATGAAAATAACATTTCATATTCATGGTATGGAGGCCATCCAGAACAAATGTATAGTTGTTCAGATCAGTTAAACATCAGTGTATATATTTTGGAAGATCCTTTTGTACAATTTCTAGAGTCAACAAAGGAAATCAAGTGTTTTCTTATCCTCTCATTTGTTGACAAGTTTCTAATAGGTTGCAGAAGTACAATTTTGATAATCAACAAGAAAATGCAACAAAATCTATCAAAGTACATAATGCTTGAATGGTTGCATTGGCTATTTCATTTTACCTAACTAGCAGTTGAACAGTAGATTGAGTAGGTAGATGAGTGCTAATAAGCTCATAATTTTGAGCATTTTTTTTTAGTTTTCAATTTTCAGCTAGTTTTTCATTAAGTTGGTTTGAAAATTTTTGTGTGTTGTTTTAGTTTCAGATTAGATTTCAGTTTGCAGAAGACAGAAGACATTTACTGGTTCACCAAGGTCAATGGATGAGGACAACTGACCTGTTGTTCTTGACTTTTCACCAAGAAAAGCCATCCCCAAGTGGAGCCAGTGTTAGACTCCTATAGCAATAGGTGTCATTTTTCATGATTGACTTGATGAACTATGCAATATGTTCAAACCTTTTTCTTGTTGCAAAGGTGTTCCATATTTTCAAAAAAATCAAAAAATCAAAAAATTTAAAAATTGTAAAGAGGGTATACCCTAAAAGAAAAATCAAAGGGTGAAAAAATAAAAATGGCCAAAAAAAAGTGAAAGAAAATGAACCCCAAACAAGAAAAGGCCAAGGAAAGTGTGCAAGTCTAAATGCCACTGCTTATTGCTCTGATGTAATAAACGAATTGTGTGCAACTTGAATTTTATGCCACAATTCATGAATAGTCAAACTGTTTAAGCTTGGCTAGTTCATTTTTCAATTTCATGTTGTAGAATAGAGAATAAATATCTGGCCAAACAGTTTAATCTTGGCAGATAAGTAGATAGGTAGAGTTAATAAAAGGTGCTCAACAGTTTAATCTGAGCCCTTGGATGTAATAAGTGGAGACTTAGATAGGTTTGCCATGTAAAAGAAAAAAGAAGATTGATAAGGGTTTGCCAGTCTAAGTGCACCCTAATAAAGAAGAGAAAATGGTAGGGTAAAGTAAGTAGGGTAAGTAGATGTTGTTGCAGAATTACATGTGATGAATGATGGTTCTAAATGTTTTCAATTTTACTTTCATCACAAAGTGCAAAGGCAGATACTTCATTGGAAAAAGTTCACAGCAGAACAAAGTCAAATTATTAACTTCCCCTCTCATTTTCCCTAAACATTTCACTAATTTCCTTAAGTACTAAGGTATTTGAAGATTAAAGGGGCTCAAGGCATTTCCTTGACTTTTGGAGGGACCGGACCCTCGGCCCAATAATTGAAAAGACCTAAGTACTTGAAATCATCCATTATCACATTCATTCATCTTTCAAAAATATTTTCCTAAGTAAAATCCCATTTACTTAGGAAAATCCTTCAATATTTCATGAAAAGCCCTCAAAATCACTTTTATTCTAAGTCTAAGTGCTACGTGTCAGTCATTATATCACATCGCTTCCCTTCTGCCTAAAACCGCCTTCCCTCATAAGCAGTGCGATAGAAACCGCTTACCACCTTTCCGCTCGTGACATATCCACTATACCATGCTGATGTCATCCAATAAAATAATAAAAAATTCTGCCACCCATTGACTTTGTGAATAAAACGAAATAAGCCCGCGTTTTTCATTTTTTCATTCACAGTGAACGACCAGACTCCCATGTAGTAAAACCCTTTGTAACCCAGCTGCGCTACCTGAAGCCTCTGTTAACCAATTCGAGCATGGTTTACCTCCCAAAAATCATTCTAGATTCACTCCACAGACCTCTCAAAATAAAATGAAACCTTTTCGATCTCCCCTGCAAACCAATGCTTTCTTAACAATTTGTTTTGTTTTACAGGTGATCAGAAGACCACATCCTTGGATAAACAGTCTTAATACTAGTCATAAGACTTGTTTACTCTAAGAGTGTTATCAAATCTATTCAAACAGAGATGGAAGATAAAACATATAGTTGAAAGACAAGCAAAGGAAATAGGATATTAAACAATTTACTGTTGAAACAGACAATAAAAACCTAAACTACACATTGAAGGTAAAAGGACACAGTAAAGAACAATTAAAGAGTATCAGTGGTTAAAGTGTATCAGGTAAAAGTCAGAGTG
Organism: Pinus albicaulis; assembly: GCA_034641835.2. Taxonomy (NCBI): domain Eukaryota; kingdom Viridiplantae; phylum Streptophyta; class Pinopsida; order Pinales; family Pinaceae; genus Pinus; species Pinus albicaulis. The sequence continues at coordinate 8,676 of JAXQQM020092554.1, forward strand.
AAAGTTAAAATGAAGTTACAGAGCAGTCAAAGGTAAAACAGTAAAAGTAATTACAGAGGCAGTAAAATGGTAAAAAGAGATGAAAATAATTTCACCAACATTGAAGTTTATCTAAAGTGAAAGTAAAACAGTTAAAAGAACAAAAAAGTGAAAAGATGAAAAACACAACAAGAAGGAACATTTTTGCAGAAATTTAATGTTTTAGGCATTGTTTTGCAGAAACTATTGTGATCAATCCAAGATGAATTTTGCAAAACTAAAGGAGGTTTATGTTCTTAAGAGGACCATCTACAAAAACCTCTCTCACTTTTATAACAACTATTATGGTTTTGGAAATATTAAACAATGATGGAAAGAACTTTTTGCAGAAAATAACAGTTAAGTCATCATTTTGCAGAGAAGATTGTGGTAAATAAAAAATACATCATACAAAACTGAAGGAATTTTTGTTCCTAAGAGACATATCTACAAAAACCTATCTCACTTTTTTCACAGTGATTTCAGAATGAGAGATACATGCACATCTTTACAGGCTATTTTTCAGACTCTGTAAAACTCTGTTTTACACATATTTTTGCAGAGCCTTTTGTGCACAGCAGGAGAGGAATTTGGGGAAACTGAAAGATTTTTATCTCAAAAACATACTAATATACAATAACCTTTTTCACTTTTTACATATCTATTACAGATTGAGAAATACAAAGGTCTCATTGGACCCCAAATTTGCAGAATTGTTGGAGCAGAATTGCACAAAGAAAGGAAGCAGTTAGTGACTTGGATGCCTCATCATCAACTAAGAGTTGGATCAAATTCGAATTCTCCTATTTGTCATCACCTATCCATACAAAATAGTGCCAAATAGATGCATTAGTTTGAGTGTCCTTTACTTAAGTTCTATTTATGTAAAATAGTTGGAGAGATTTGTGAACTAATTTTGATATTTTTTTCAAGATATTTTAGTTTAGAATTTGTATAAATACCCCCTCAATTGGAGTATTGAGGGTGGATTCTACTACTTTGCTGTAACATTGACTTTCGGAATAAAAGTGCTTTTGGAGAAATTTCTTTGTGGCTTGCTGGATGATGAATTGAAGCTCAAGACTTTTTGCAGGATTCATGTGTTAGACTACAGTTCAATAAGTCATTTCTATCCCATGTTTTAAGTGTTATATATGTTTACTATATCACCGTGTTTCATTTCCAAATAATTAACAAAAAGGATTAAATCAGAAATTGCTTAAGTGTACTTTGATTTCAATTGTTATTATTCTAAATGTTTTATTCTAAACTGGTCATAAACAATTAATTCTTAATTGCTCTTGTTTCTCTGGTTTAAGCATTTGATTACTTAGTAAAGAATTCTTAATTGCTCTTTATTGGTAATCACTCACTTTCCCTCGTTTAAACATGTTGAAAGATTCTTAATTTCCTTTCATCCATTTAAAAATCCATTCCATTCACTTTAATATCTGAAATTGTTCTTTGTTTTGGCTATCTTGCCCTGCAAAGCCATCTTTTGTGTAAAAACTTAATCCAGTAAAGCCATCTTTTCGACTCCATAGCCCAATGGCCTGAAATACTCAATCTTGCCCTCAGTTGGCGGATTCCACCATTCAAATTCAAACAAAACCCCTGGACTTATAACTAGCCTAATATTTTCTAAGAACAAAGCTAAATTTTAAAGAGAGAGCCCTCTCTGGATACATATTGGCTAGATTCTGTATCTGAAGGTTGGTTTGTGGTTACCGCACAACTTTTTCTAACAACTTCAAGAAAACTGAAGTTATAACATG